>CM060956.1:59700801-59853301 GCA_030765055.1 Mantis religiosa | reverse complement strand
AATAAAACTTTAATAGGAAAAAAAAACTAATTTATGGAAGTGGTGTCAATCTTACACAGTATATTTGCCCTGTTATGACCTGTAAATCCTAAACCTTGAACCATATTCACTAAAATCAACTTTGTGGAAGGAATGTTTAGCATACTGTTTAATAAAGAACTAGATCATATTGGAGAAATCCTCTGTAAATATTTCCATTGCATCGAAACGTGATTCATCATGGTCAAGAAACCATTTTGGATGATTTCGGCACAGCTAGTGCTTATAGCTCTCATACTTTCACGCTACAAAGAATTTTATATGAATATATTTCTGTATATTTAAAGCTAATATTTCCTTTGAAATCCCGGTTGGCATCTTTTCATCCAATAGCCTATCTCTCCTCACAGCCAAATGTACTGATGTCATATTCCTCCAAAACCTCAGAAACGATATATTCAGAAAACACGACATCCCTCCAGCTTTATCGGACGATTCATTTTGAAGTTGGCAGCCCTTAAATTTCACCACGTGTCCCCTGATGTCCCTCTTAATTTAAATTTCTCGTTGGGTATTTTTTGCTGCAATGCGTCATCGTGGAAACTCAACGCTTGCTTTTTAAAAAATAAACGAGTTTGGGAGATTATGTTTTTAATGGGAAAAAGATACTCTATCGGAACAAATGCCTGTCACTGTGTTTGTTCTCAATACACCCTCCAGGACGGAGGAAGAGGAGACAGAAAATGAGTGAAAAGGATGAACGTCGTCGATATAGGGAGGGGAGAGAAACAAGAAGTGAAATGTTTAATGCATTTTCACGTACGAGCCTGGAATGAGGGCATTAAAAGGTTAGGAAGACTTCGCACAAGATTCTTTAACCCTTTCGTGAAATGTCTTTGCGTGCATGTTTGTTCAGCATATTTCGAGGTTAGCTTTATCGCAACATATGTGTAAATCTTTGTAGGTACAATAAAATCTTTCCTTTTGCTGTGAACTTAAAGTAATTTGTCTTTGCAGAAAACTTGAATGCACTCGAGAAATGTGGGATCCTGTAGAGGGTACAAGAAGAATAAAAATACACCACTGTGTGTACAAGTTTAGTTTATACTATCTTATCAATTTTTATAAAAAGTAATTTTTTCACAATTAGTTTTCACCTTCTGACCCTTTTCCAAATAATCAAACAGATTGACAAATTTTAAAATGCTTAGTTTAACTTGGAGCATACGCATGTTTCATAACGTCAATTACAGAACTAGAATTCCTAAAGATTTCATTGTTCTCTTCTTTTACTTAAGTATGGCTTGAATTTTCTCCAAATAAAGAGTGTAAAAGATGTTGTTGTATTATCAGAGAGGAGCATTTGCCTTATGTTGCACCTTGACGTAATTCATCCACTATTCTTTTTGTCCTTCCTCTGAAATCTTTCCTGTGTCTTTCAGTTCGAAATTGAGACATTTCTTTCAGTTCGACATTCAAAAAACTAAACCTTGTCGAAATAACTTCAATAAAATAGTTAAAATTAAGTTTTATTGCAATTCTGAAAGAAAAATGCTCACTGTTTATGTAATTTATTTCATAAAATAGCATTTCTGCAGATACTTAATTATTAATCCATAAAGTGAAGACGAACAGAAGAAATTAAACATTTTAGATAATTGCTCTAAAGTTTACCCTCATCGTCAGCTTAGACTGATTCGTATGTACTTGACATGATAGTTAAACGTATATAAAAAGACTTATCTAATTAACAATTAAAACAAGGAAAGTAAAAGCTATTGTTCATGAGTATCAAGGAGGTTATAATTTTGGTAGCTTAGTTTACGTAAAAAGTAGTATATTAAGAATAAAAACAAAGGAGAGGCATGACCGATGTTTCGGCTTCCTTGTGATTGTAGCTATATTGAGGAATTTCCAGCCGTGGGTGGGAAACATTAATTCTCCCTGTTCCTTTTCTTTAGAACTTTTTTCGCTTTTTATTTTTAAAACAAGCCGTATCACTTTAAAAAGGAAATAAAAAAAGGGAAACCTGTAAGCCAAGAAAGGGGAAGGAGTTAGAAAGGAGGGAATGAAAAAGTTTTTGGTCAAAAAGTTTATTAAACTCGAACCTCCAACAACAGAAGAGTGGGAGGAGAGGAGGAGATTGGAATAACGTTGAGAACAATAAAAATACATGGATGTATCTCGTACCGGGAAGAGTTGGGTCTAATGCACATAGTTGGGGGAAACCAACGTGATGTGACAGGTGCTATTGTTTGGACCACTCTGTTGCGCGAAGACATGGAATTCTGTTGGCTTCATAACTCTTCCTTTACCTACACCACACACGATATGACAATATTGATTTTAGCAACTTGCTCCTTTATATTTTCATTCTATAGAGTTGTCAGTGATTTACACTGATGATTACCCATGGGTTACAGATTATAGACGCAGGGTTACACCTCGTTCGCGTAAACCTACATGCATCTATTCCGCCAAAGAAGAAAAGAATGAAGACCAGGAGCCACAGGATTCTAGAGTCCATAGGTAGACAAGCCACATAAGCACGCAAGACCACACAATTCTAGGCTCAAAGACTTGTCTCCCTGCTGCAACTGCCTAAAGAGAGCAGTGAACACCGGCAACATACAGCTCTCTAGTGTCGACGGAGAGAAGCATCCGCGCCATCTGTCCGGCACAGTCATACGTCACGAAACCTAAAAGTACGTCTGAAAGATTAAAAGGAAACGGAATGAGAATAAAATGGCGGAAAATAAATCCTACTAAATGCCAAATCATCCCAGAATTGGCCGACCGACCAAGGAAAAATATAAATAAGAGAGTTTCCGACAGGAATAGAACTCGAAATCTCCCTAATGCGAACCTTGCACATTACTCCAAGCCATCTCGCTCTGTAGGTGGTTGTTCAACTCTTCCAGCAGACTGAAAAATGTTAAGCCGTAAAGATAAGAAAATGAATGCCCCACAGTGAACAGGAAGAAAAGGAGAAGAAAAAAGTGACCATTGAATAAGTAAATACAACGAATTTCAATTTTTTGTTTTGAATTTGTAATGAACTCTCAATTTCATTTAAATTAGCGGATAATTAAAACAGTTTCGTAGAAATTATTATTATATCTGGCGCCCTGATGAGGTCTATAAAGTCTTCGAAACGTTAAGAAACTTAATATCACATATTGAAAGACTCTAAAATTATTACCAGCTTAGTATTTTGCTCTCTTGCTCTCTTCATCAATGGATATACAGCATATACTCCAATATTTTTCTATTTAATGCTCATTTTTTGGATTCAATGAACCTGAAAATGTAAATTTCGTTAGAATTCTCGTATCGAAAATTGGCAGAAACATATTTCCTCTACTTACTATAGATAAAGAGTGAAGAAATTAAAAATACCAGCGTTGCCATCATTGTTGATATTTTTTATTGCTAAAGCTACGCCATGGTAATCAATTTGCTGGGAATGACTCTGTTTTTCCAATTATACAACGAAACGCGACACTGTGTCGTCATTTGTTTCCAAGCACTATATAGCCTCCGCAGTGATCCGTAGGTAGTTCTGCATCTGCGAAAGGAAAGGACGAAATCTAAAAGCATAACAAAGAAAAAATGTTAACTAAAAACAGAAAAAGTATATGGAAAAGAAAAACTTAAGTTTCTTTTTTCCCTTATTTGAGAGAAAGATTAAAATTTTACTTTTGATTCTTCCTTGAAGGTTTCGTTACCTACTTGTTTTCCTACAGCCTGCAGTAGAACTGTACAACACATTTTCGGCAGTGAATTCTACCGAACTATGATACCGAAATTAAGAGATGCAATAAGTAAAAAATCGTAATGGATTTCAAAGGAGTGTATATTTGTTGAAAAGCGTGCGCGTGCAGTTGAGTTGAATAGTTTTAACAAAAGAGAACGTAAGAAATAACTTTCTTAGCAACAATCTTAAATGGGTAATACTTGACTCCGTTTGAATAGGTATTCTTCGGACCCTTAGTAATGGCATGACCGAGACTAATAATCACAATGAACAAAATAGTCACAAAGGAATTATGGGTGAGTAAAGAGGGTTTCCAGAAGTGAAAGTTACACACACACACACACACACACACACACACACACACACACACACACACACACACACACACACACACACACACACACACACACACAGTCCGCGGCTGGTGGTCGATTAGAACAGTCATCTGTTTTCTGTCTTGGTCGAAGGCAAGAATTAAGTATTATCGCGTACTAAGTATTCTACATACGGTCACTATAAACAGTGAAATAACCGTGGTCGGCAACTTCGAGTTTAATGTGATGATAAAAAGAAGCAGTCATTAAATCAGTTTGATACGGGCATTCCAGTGTCATTAGAACCATCCTTACTCATACATACCCACGCATACCCTGAGAGTAAATCTCATTGCAGTACCCTGCGCTACCCACTTATTTGCGTCATCTAAAATGTCCTATGTTGGGTGTTTATTTTCTTGATTTAACCAGTTATTCCAGTAAAATAGTTTAATTAAAATCGAAATAGTAATAATAAAGTTGGCTTTACCATTTGTTGGATGACGGTAGTAAATATTTGTGAGTATGTCATTTATTAATGCAGAAAATGGCGAAAATGAATGAAGAAAATGAATTAGCATTGGCTATAAGTATTATCACTATCACGAATTTGTTTAATCAATGTAATTTGTATCTAAGCTCTTATTATTTATAGTTGTTTATGTGCCTAAAATTTAATGGAGATATTTATAACTTAGTGAATGTATTAATTAATATCAAGTACGTTAAATGTTAAATTTTTAAATTTAACTTTTTTGCAACTTAAAACATTTAAATGTTGGTGTTTTATACTAATTTTTTCAGAAACCTGCATAAATTACATGCTTTAAGATGTAATTGTTTATGTTGTGTTACCAAGATAAAACTTTTATACTTGCATTGGAGCAGAAAATGCTAAGGGTCTCGTATACATCTGATTTATACCATATCTCATTCAAGTCACATATATTAAGTATAGCCTATGAAACTAATAGGTTTATTAAAATTTATCATAGGAAACCTTAATCTATTGGTTTAGTACTGCTGTATTCTTTTCATGTCTGTTCTTGCTACAATAGAATTTTAATATTTTAAAAATAATAATGTTGAAACTTCACAGGGAACCATAAAAGCTGCCACATCCTTGGAAATGTTGATCTTAAGTTGGGTAATTACATAAAAATGAAGCTAGCTACAGTGAAGCAACAAATGCTACACAAATATAACTATTTGCAACAAAAACTTATATTTAGAAAATCAAGTTTTGGATGCAAATTGTTATATTTGTATATTAAGTTCGTTATTTAATTTTAAGTGTTACTGTTCAGTCATTCTCACATACGTTTTCTGGATTCAGGGTCCGGAAAGCATGTGTAAATTCCAAATTTTGATAGTAATACAATAATTCATGTCACCTAAATACATTCGTGGTATAGAAATTACAGAAGTATTAAAAGTATTATAATACTGCCCCCCCCCCTCTAAGAACACCAAATAGTGTCAATAGGAGCAACCAGATACCTGTGCAGTGATGAACTGAGATATGAAATGTGTCCTTCTCACTGTTATTTGCAATTATGATGGAACTTGTGTTCCTTGGCACACTTAAACGACTCAGAACACACCTAAGTTGACACTTTGCTCTAGGCTGAACATTGTTTTCTTTTGCACTACGGTTTACAGCACAATCTCGCCTGACTGTACGCCTTCTTGGTTTGGTTAATGGACCAGAGCGCCATCTCAAGGAACTGATCCTATGATAAATTGCTTCGATCAAAACGTCAGGTGATAAATGAAAGAATTGGAAGGCAGGAATACAAAGAGATGGATGATTACGTGCAGGGCATTCAACAAAACGGTAGGGCAAGGGACGTCGCGTTTCTTGCTTTTGCACTGGCTGTTTCCAGTCAGAACAGCTGAAAATTGCTGTACTTGAGGTACATAGATTTTAAAAAAGTAGTTAATTTTGTCCTTAACGTTATCATATGTTTGGGTACCAGCAAAATGACTAAATAGTTGCAGAGTTGCCTGCCTGGGTAGCGTAGATGGTAGCGTGTCTACCTCACGTTCAAGAGGTCCCGAGTTCGAATCTCGGTTAGGGTGAGTTACCTGGATAAAGTTTTCTCCGGGGTTTTCCCTTATCCTTAAAGACGAATGTCGGATAGCTCTAAGCCGCATGGACCCTGAACAAATTTGAACATCATTTCATCCATTTCATTCATCGTCCGATATGACGGTTGGAGGACGTAAAATTTAAAAATAAAAAGTGTTGCAAAGTTCGACATCTCACTTCATAACGCAAAAGTGTAAGCTAGTGTTTACTAGTCTAATGTACAGGATTACAAATTTATTTTGGTCTCTATTCAAAGCCAGGATCACGAGTGCAGCTGAACTTCGCATTCAACTAAATTTAAAATTCCATTATTCCTGTCTTGAAGTCGCACAGGCAAATCAATGACACCTGAGAATTTATTTTATGGAAACTGAACGATAAAAATTTAGCTACGTACAACAATTAAATTTAACTTTTCAAATGGCTTTATCAAAACTTCAAAAAGATGTTAAATTCTCCCATATAATCATATTGTAAATCTAATAAAAGGAATATTTTGAATAATCTATTTTAAAGTCTATATATTTATTCCTCAAGTGCACCATGCTCCAATATTTATCTACCGTGTTCTGACCATGGGCTTATCCCATGTCAAGGGTACTAGAACTGAATTTGCTTGCTTCTTTCAGTTATAAAGTAGCTCTATTAAATGTTTCACAGGTAGATATAAGAATTACTTATTTTGGTGAATATAAACTTTCTCAAACGTCAGTTTCCGTTACGCCATAGTCGATATATCGTGTATTATTATTAAATTAATAAATTTATTCAAAATACAGCACTTTCTTGTTTTATTCATAAACAAACTTGCACTTGCTGGTGAGTAAATTATCACAAGTGTACGCCTTATTTTTGTATTTTTTTTAAAGAAAATGACTGAACATTGTATTAAAATGTAAGAGATATGTAAGAAGTATATTCACCTAAAAATTGTATAAGTTAAAAGGGCTGAAGTGACAATTGTGTTCATGAGAGAGATATGGGTGTATATCTAGAGGATGAAATGTCTTTAAATAAAATGGTTAAAATATATCTATAGTGTGTTCCCATGCAACAACCAAATATTGCTTTTAAATAACTAAATAACATTATTTCTTAAAATAATACATAAATATGAGAACCAAAATCACAACTTAGATTAAAGAAGAAAAGAAAATTAAAGTCCATAGTAAAGGTAGCAATATACTTTATTTGAATTTTTTGTCGTATCATATGCCTGATGTTATTAATAACATCCTTAAAGCTTTCTTTGGGAAATTAGGAGAAAATGTACTAGATTACATTTTAGAATGTAAAGCTGTTCTAGGCTTCAAGCTATAGGAATCATTCTGGAGGTGTTTGTAAAGATAAAACATTATATATAGTGTTACTAACATAAAAGAGTAGCCCCTAGCTGAAACAAATTAGATCAGACAGGGCGCCATCATTTCAGTCTATCTGATAAACAACCACCTTGGTGCCTTAAGGTAGTGCTCATTGCAGCATTAGTGTATCAGTTGATTTTACTCGTAGTAGTAAATTGAACGCCAAGGGCGTTTTTTAAGGTTTACTTTGACAGGCCAAGATATACATAAATAATAACCAAACGTTTTCTTTTATTGCTATACTATTATCTGCGATCACTTTGTTAAGTGTCAGTAATCAAAACAGAAAAGTGCCACTCAGCATAAATATGAACTCTTATCCTTGCTAGATAACCCAGCTAAGAGACGAAAAACGTTGACTTGGTCAGTTCCCAACATATGCAAGGTCAAGTATAGCAATAGAAGCTCAAACTCACGTGTATGTCTAATTTGTCCTTCATGTCTTAATATGTCCAAACATAAAAACGTGATTAAAAGCTTCATGTTAAACAAGAGTTCCGTACTGGTTTGTTAATGGATTTAGCATATGGCACTAAGGTGCTCGATTAGAAATCCAGGTTCATAGCACGCTTCTAATTGAATCATTTATTTCAGAAACCACTTAAGTGAGCATTTTTCAACTTTCGGAAAACTAAAAAGAAACTGTTTTGCAGCTTAAGTATAGGTCTAGTCTCCTTCAAATATTTTTTTACCAAATCAAACACATGCTATTGAAATAATCTATTTTATTTTATTTTTTCTTCCATTAAGTTTTTGAGTCATAAATTTTTGAAAAAAATTGCACTTAGGTGGTTTCTGCAATAAAGGAGTGTATCCAAAGGATTTTTTAAAAATTGTTATTCAAATTATGTCAAACCATTATTTTTTACCTGTTTTGGTATAAAAGGCAAGTAACAGACACACTTAGGTATAAAAAAGTGTGTTTTTATTAGGCCTAAGTCGAAAAATACAAGTAGACTACATGCTACAGTACGTCTATATACAAAGATCTGGCCTTATTCACTTATTCAGCTTCTGGCAACTCCTCGTCAGCTGTTGGTCATTGGATGATAGTGTCATAGAAGGCTTCATATCCAACAGTGTATTCCATCAACATTTTTATATTGTCTATCTTTATTGTTGATTGGGACCTAAAACCAAAAATCTCACTGTGCAGAACCCGATAAATTTTAAAATTTGTTACAGCCTACACAAATGTTTAGCTAAAAGTAAAATATAAACGTTTCAAATAACCTTGGTAAAATATAAGTAAACATACCTTCCCCAAAGGATAAGCTTTCTCTGTTGGTAGTTCCGGAGGGCTGGCATTTTTGAGCAATATGAAGGTAGATGTTATTCCTCCAATGAATTCGCTTGCTACCACTTTTACCAGAGTATCCTTGTAGTAGAGAAACTGCTTGTACTTGGTCACTTTGAATGGCTGCCTAATTTATTTGGGTGATTCGTCCGAATTTGAAATTTTATTATACGATTTGGGCTACCACTTTTTGAAACTGAGAACATCGTCTGATGTAAAGTGGTATACAGTAAATCGGCCAGACTTACTGCATATTCAACAGGAGTATAAACCCTGTCCATCTTTCTTAAGAGACGCTTTATACCTCCAAAATCTGTCACATGGGAAAAATGAGTGGCCACGTACAGCGTAGTTGTGAGTTATTGTCACAGCGATTCACAAAACACATGTCATCAAGGCTGCCAACCGTCACGAGAGAAATTTACCGCAGAAAGAAACTAAGCTACGGCGCTTGGGTTCTTTCTGAAATAAACGGATTATTTTCAAGGCTGAAAATATCATTGCTAATATGAAACATACCTTTAAATTGTACAGTACCACCAAAAACACATTTTTTGATATTTTGTCTCTTAGGTGGTTTCTGAAATAAACAATTCAATTGCAAGTCGCGTTCCCTCAGTTCCAGATTTAGTAAAATTACTGACTTGTTTGTTCGACCAGTCATAAGAGTTCGGTGTTGGAATCTCGGTTAGGGTGAGTTACATGAATAAGGTTTTTTCCGGGGTTTTCAGTTATACTGAAAGATGAATTTCGGGTAACTATAAGCTCTATAGACCCCGGGCTCATTTACCAGTATTTCATTCAGTTAATTTTTCGTCTGATAACCAGTTAAAGGATACTCGTAAGCCTTAAAAATGTTATAAAATGTATGCCGTTATTTAAAATATAGTTTTTAACACATCATGCATTTTAAGACCTCTGTTCGATGCTAATCACAATACTCTTAAACTTCCACAGTATAAAAAATTGCTATTTTCCGAGAAATCAAGGTTCAGATCCTACATAACGTCTAACTAGATTAACATGAAGTATGTATAGCGGAAAAAGTGTTTTACTGTACACAAGACTAAGCGGGGAAGAATATGCGAGTACACACAAAAATGTTTTAGTTCGAATTGGCTATTCTTAAGGCCGTAGAAAGCTTCTACAGCTAAGCTTTTCTCTCGAGTCATCATACGAAAGCCAAAACAATAAAGTCAGCTTTGCTCCGAAAATGGCTCCTGGATGGTTCATGCAGAAATAATTTAAACGAACCACTCGCCAACGGTTTGATAAGTCATTTCCAACATGCCTACATTTTTATCAACATTTTTTACGTGTGGCTCTTGCTGTCCTATAGTTTGAACTCTTTAGCTTACTAGTGAAATAAAATTGCTAACTTGTATGCATGAACAAAGCATATTCCAAACACAATATATATTTCACAGTAAAGGGTTATTACCTGACCTGTGGCTATTATCCAGATAATAATGAATTGCATGATAATTGCAATTTTCTATATCCTTTATAAAAATAACTATAAGAAACGTCCTTGAATTAGCTACTCGCACATACTTTAGATAAACAAACTGAAAAACTAATATAACTGAAAAAAATAGTCATGATAAATGGACTGTTCTTTGCACTCTTGTAGGACTCTTGTATTGGATATTATAAAAAGCTAAATATGTTTATTGCACAATAATTTAATGTCAAATGCCAATGATAACGTGCCACATAACCTCTTATCATTTAAGCATGATACATTTTTTCAAAAAATTATTGGCAAGGGTTCAAATTAGTAACTGACCACTCTAATATATTAAAGGCGTAATGTCTGCTTTTGACATTTGTTATTTAATATGCAGTACGAAAGGTCAGCGCGTGTCGTTTTCTTAAAGCCACATTTTGTGTATCATAAGTGGAAATATTCCTGTATATTAAGACCTTGGAACAGCACTGCCCTTCCACATTATTTTATGACTCGCAGAAAATAAGTCAGCCATTCGACTTTTAATGATGATTTGATTTGATTTTTCTATCAAACTTCCAACATTTATATCTTAAAGTTTGAAATTTCTGAAGGACCTGAATTATCACACTATTGTGTGATATTCTATTTATCTTTTGGTATTGTCTACCTTTTTTATCTTCTCTGCTGCTGGCCTACTTATCCGCTGTATTGCAGCCAAATTTGATATCCAGATTTCTTTCTGAAGGTTTTGAGACTCTGTAAACTATGTAAAGCTATTTTTGGGGTAACGCCTTATATGTGTGAACAGCATAACTAAAATTTAAAATTATATTATGTACTAAACTCCAAACTTGTTTAAATACCTGCAGCACCTTTTAGGGATGGGGCTCTCTAAGATCTACAAGAAACTTCTACGCTTTATGTGGGGAAAGTCTTGTTATTTTGTATTTTATAAAACATGTCTCAACAATTTTAATTAAAATGCCATACCTTTAAAGATATTTTCATCATAAACAAAAAGTACATCTTAAAATTTTTGGATGTAGCCTATGAAGTTCTTTTCATTCTGGATGATCTTACACAACTGGTAAACCGTAAGAGATAGACAAAAGGACTTGTTAAAGTACACACGTCATACCTTATATAGTTTCCTATTTTTTGTAGAGTTCATTATTTCGGAAATATTTAAAGTAATTGCTTTTAATGTTCCAGTACTTATATTTTTCTGAAATGAGAGATTTTTATTGGTTCTTTAATATGCTTATCATACAAAGATACAGAAATTTCAAGATATTACACAGCCACCAGTTCTTAAGATTTAACCATTTCTTAAGTTTACTATATTTTCTTGTCTATAGGTAAATAAGCAATAAAAGCTTTTACACAAAATGTATCTCTATTAACATGAAGCAGATAGACAAATAAGACTTTAACACTAGTATGTTGATGTATTAGCAGAGAAAGTTGTACCATTGCAACATATCATATTTTAACTGTGGAATCAACCATTTCCAAAATATTTCTGTAATTTTGAATGTTCACATAATTTTCTCAAATGCAAAGTCATTATTTGTTTTACTTCGTGATTATCCAAAGAGAATGGAATTTAAGTCGTCATATAATACCTCGCTCTTTCAAAAGCTCTATCGCACAAAAATGTGTAAATGTGAAACCCCCCCCCCCAAAAAAAAATATGTGGATGAACAAGAAGCGGCTGGAATGATAACATTATCTAAGAGAGTTTGTAAAAACATTAATAGATAAAGCACATACTTAATTACACAGAAAAATGAAGCTAGTTACAGTGGAGTAATAAATATTACATAAATAAAAATATTTGTTAATTACAATCCACTTATCTTAAGAAGTTGATGTTAATACTTCTTTCTTCTTTCTAAAATCGATTTCGAAGGCATCTTGCATTCATCTTCAGTTAAATAAACTCTGTTGTTAAGGAAATCTCGGTTACCATGTTTTCCCTTTTGCTATGTCACGCTCTCAGAACCACCAACATCCGAAGACGAAACAAACCTAAAAACAGAATCAATTGCGGGAACTCAAAATTCATTACGCGATGCTTATTTTTAAAATAAATATTTTTCCCACACTATCAAATCTATGGGAACATTTAATTGTTTTATAATTTAACTTCGGGATTTATTTCATGGTTTAATGACCAAAAATGATCTGCTACGGCCGATTTATCTGTTTGTTTATATTTAATGTTACGAAAATGTTCTTCCTTTCTGGTTTCCAAATTACGTTTCGTCTTTCCAATATCACAATATAAACAATTAAATTGATAAATACCAGATTTTTTTATTATTAGGAATATGTTTTTTAGAAAATTGTAATAGATTTTTAATACTATATTTTGAGAAACTAAAGTTATATCAATTTCTTTAAAAAAAAATTAGTAACCCAAGGATAGTAAGTAATTTTTTTAAATTTATAATCATCTTTTAATTTTTTAAGAGTAGAAGTATTATTAATAGTTTTTGGATATTTAAATAAATAAAGAATAAATAATAAAGAATATAAACATATTATTAACACTGCTTTAATTAATGGTTTTAATAAAGATTTTATACAAAATAAGATTAAAAATTTAAATATAAAAAAACGTGACATAGCAAAAGAGAAAACATGGTAACCGAGATTTCCTTAACAAAGGAGATTTTTAACTGAAGATGAATGCAATATGCCTTCGAAATCAATTTTAAAAAGAAGAAAGTAGTATTAACATCAACTTCCTAAGATAAGTGGATTGTAATTAACAATTTTTTGTGTAACACATAATTAATGCCCATCATTCATATTTGAAGCCTTACAATATCGCTTGTTGAATTTTATATATAATAGTTTTTACCATGAAACGCATACTACTTTCACAATTCCAGAATGCAGTGCATTAACTATATTAGTTAAATTGAAACTTACTTCCTCGACAGAAATCGTACCAGAGAGCACCTGGTTGACAATTAGTGCTATCTATCCCAGAAGCAGTCAATATTATAACTTATTTTATATTTCAAAACACACAAAAGGAGCTGTTTCAAAAGTTGAGGGATATAATACACAACTTAATTCGGCTATTATGGCCTTGAGTACGATTAATTAATTTTAAAATCAGATGATTGTGCCAAGTTGTTTCTTTGTTTCATAATCATTAAACATGAAGTTGCAGCCAATGCTGAACAGAGTCACTGTTTCTCCCTATAGACCAAGTCCAAGTAGATTCTGCCATGAAAGTCATAATCTATAGAACTGAAGAGAATATTAGGTGACGGTCCATATATTTTTACGCAGTCTCCATAAATTCGCCGTACCTTTGAGCAGCTTCCCCACTTGAAAAATTCATCCATTTGGCAGAACGCCATGAAGGGAATGACTTTCTTATTCCCACCCTTCTTGATAAGTGCGTTTAATGCTCTTTGGCTGCAACAGTGACCGTTTCGAAATAAGTGTGGATTTAAAACTGCCACCATAAAACACATAAGTTCCTTCAGTTATTGCCTTTTTTCCATCGTTATGCCCAAAAATGAAGGAGGAAGCGTACATTAAAATTCCAGTCTTCTGAAGGTTTCTCTCTCTTTCTTCTACTTTTTCCCCATCAAATTAGGAAAGCGAAGACCTCGTTTTTCCTTGTTGAGAAAGACAACTACCCTACTCTGAAGAAGTTCATTATCTTGCCTTTCACATATTCCACAAAATTTTCAGCCTCTTTTTTCAGTTCTTCCGTATGTTCTTTTTTTCTTATTCCTCTTCTTTCAAGATTGCCTATTACATGAAGAGTTAAATTGAGGATCTCAGGAGAGGGTCGGTTGAAAGGTTAAAAAGTCTAAGTGGAAAGGGGGTTGAGTGATGGTCGAACGTGGCAAGAATGTGGCGAAAACCACCTCGTACGGTAACCTCCCCCTAGCACTTTTTCATCCAACCCTTAGCTTCTCAATAAAACGTGCCCCGAATATATATGATTTTTATTTTCTGCAAATTTTAAATTAGGGCTTCGGTAACTTTACTCCATTAACAAAGACTTTGGGCCAGAATAACTTACTGTTTTATTATGAAGAGCATTTTACTTTCTTGTCTATATGGGTTTAATTGTACGAGTATATTTTGTCAATTGTATTCATCATAAAATGAATCTGCCTATACATATATAAGATGTACTAAGAAGTCTGCTTTATAAAGTAAATTTTTTGTTTTTGTTTGACTTTATAATTTCATATAAATTTAGCATAGAATAATTCAGAGCAATAATTAACCACTTACTACACAATCAAATGATATTCTGAATAAGTTAGTTAGTTAGTTAACTAACTATTCTGAATAATACAAAAGTGATTTTAAGGCATTTTGGAGCTTCAATTATAACGAAAGTCTTGAAATACAGTAAATCTAGATCTCCATAGGCCGAATTAAAATGTAGCTGAAATTTAAGTTTTAAATAAGAAAGCATAATTGAGTAGCTTTTATCCTAAGCTGTAGTGCGTACACTTTGCACTGTTAAAGGTGAAATGTTTTTTTCTTTTAATAAAGTACGAGTAGATTATATATTTCTTGTTGTAGCATTTATATAATAATTTATAACAATATGCATTTACTGTCAACTGTTTCTGTAGCAGCGTAGTCAGGTTTTGACTACTCAAACCAGAGTTTCCAGATGGAGTAATTTTACTTGATTAGAGTAATTCAAAATTTGCTTCTCTCTGCTGAGTCTGGAATCATAAATTTGGAAGTTCACATGAGTGTACTTCCTAAAACTCAGTAGACATTTATAGTTAACGAGTTTTCAAAATCAAAGCCTCCTATAGTCATCTATAGCAAATTAAACAATAAAAATTGAATGTAGTGTTCTCACACGTTACATAAATTGAAATTGAAACTGTTTGATGCCATACCTTTTATTGAAACAAGAAACTATATTTAAACTAAAGTGTTCTAGTATTGTGGGTAATGACAGTAGTTGTTGAAACCCAAAAATCTACAATAGCTGCTGTATTCTTACAGTTCATCAGAATCGAATCTGATGTAAAACTGAATTTGTAGAGATTTCTCTAACTTACAGGAAGAATTCTATTTTGTGGACTTTAATACCTGGTGATGGTGATGATGGTGGTGGTGGTGGTGGTGAATTTTTAATTTTTTATATTTTTTAATTTCACGTCCTCCAACGTTAAGTCATATCGGACGATGAATGGAATGGATGAAATGATGCTCAAATGAGTCCGGGGTCCATGGATCTTAAGAGTTACCCGACATTCGTCTTACAGGGTAAGCGAAAACCCCGGAAAAACCTTATCCAGATAATTCACCCTGACCAAGATTTGAACTCGGGACCTCTTGAACGTGAGGCAGACATGCTACCACCACGCTACCAAGGTGGGGATGATGATGATGATGATGATGATGATGATGATGATGATGATGATGATGATGATAAAATGCGGTAAGCATCACACACTCTGTTCTAGTAATTCCAAGTTAACGGGTTCAAATCCGAACCAGACCGATGAACTTTAGGTGTGCTTAAAAAGCAACAGTCCCATGTCAGCAGGTTTAACGGCATGTAAAAGCTTCGAAAGGATAATCCTTCAGAGCGGAGACGCTGAATTGATCTTGGCAATTGACAGTGATGTTAACATTCAGAATATTTATCAAATCGCTTATTGCTTCTGAAATAGCGTTTAGGAACACACCTTCTTCGCCTTGATGAACCTTTCTGTTACTGATGAACATTACTTCGAGTGTAGCTGAACTGTTCATCGCATGCAATTTGGTTTCATACACGATGGTTGATTTACAAGTCCTTGTTATGGCATGATGATCAAGCTGTCTCTTCTCTGTGACTATTCTCAAATCGTTTTGTCACGTCAAAAATCTACGCACCGTTGATAAAAACGGTTAAGTACATTTAAAAGAGTGCAAACATTCGCCATTTTAAGACGAAGAC
This sequence comes from Mantis religiosa, assembly GCA_030765055.1. NCBI lineage: Eukaryota > Metazoa > Arthropoda > Insecta > Mantodea > Mantidae > Mantis > Mantis religiosa. The sequence continues at coordinate 59,837,089 of CM060956.1, read as the reverse complement.
AATTTTTCAGTGATGAGTGGAAGGTGATGAGCGGGGACGAAATCTGTGATGTTTGGTGGGAGGTAGTAATGGAAAAATGGAAGTGGGGTGTAAAAATGTAGTGATGGCACAAAAAGGGAAGAAAACTACGCAAGGGGAAGGAGAGGGTCCGAGTCAAGTGAGCGTTTGAAAAAAAGAAAAGCAGCCAAGCAAAAATAAAAAGGAGGAGGAATAAGGAAGGATGGGGAAAAAAAGACGAAGGGGAGAAAAACCAAAGTCAGGGACGACTGTCGCATGGCAATTGCACTGGGCAACAAGGGTCTAAGTAATGGGCGAACTTTGGCTATGTGTGTGTATATCATTCTTGGGGGAGTGTTCAGACGTTATGGCCTCTTACTAATGACTTCCACCCCCTCCCTTACTCCCTCATCTTCTCTACGAAAAAGTTGAAATCTTCGGAAGAACGGAATATCCATGGCATGGAGAGAAACTGAAATTGGCATTTAATGTACCTCTGATGGGACAGTAAATCTTTCCTCTTGATGCACTAGTTTAATGAAGTAATTAATGAGAACTTTTAATATTCACATTCATTATTTGAAGTTACTTGTCACTGTGGAGTATCACTAAATGAAACAGGTATGATGCAATTGATTTATTTTTATTTTAAAGAAAATAATTCCAATAAAGATTAATACAGAAGATTAACCACAAGAAGCTTGTATGGATTGGATTTGGGAAGTCGCGAATGTGTGTACCAGTTCTCTCTCTCTCTCTCTCTCTCTCTCTCTCTCTCTCTCTCTCTCTCTCTCTCTCTCTCTCTCTCTCTCTCTCTCTCTCTCTCTCTCTCTCTCTCTCTCTCTCTCTCTCTCTCTCTCTCTCTCTCTCTCTCTCTCTCTCTCTCTCTCTCTCTCTCTCTCTCTCTCTCTCTCTCTCTCTCTCTCTCTCTCTCTCTCTCTCTCTCTCTCTCTCTCTCTCTCTCTCTCTCTCGTAGTTTCCATATAAGATCATTTCTCAGTCAGATACTATAATTTTGCTCGAATATTAAAATAAACAGAAATCTCACTCGAAAATTTACATAAAAATCTACCGCACAGGAAGACGACTGCAAAATTAAGACCATCTATTAACAGATGATAGCAGTTGACTTACAGCGCAGTTGAAGCCATTTGTCTTACATTATCTATGAGTGTCCTGGATTTCCTGATTTAAAAGTGAACTCGTGATAGGATAAAAAATAAAATGTATCATTTCTGCACAAGCATCTACGGTTCCAAAAGTACCTACAACTTCTAAAAATAAGATAAATAGTACATGAGAGGGTTAATTTAATGAAGCCACGTGTCGGCAGTTCAAGTAAATACCTGTCTACATTCAGCATTCGCTGAAGTATGCTTAATGAAACAAACACGTTCCATGAGACCATAAACTGAAAAAATAAGAAGAATTAAAATATTCCAATGATTTTTCAATTTAAGAAAAAAAAAAAAAAATAATAGAAAAATTGTACTTGCGTTAAGCTTGAGATTGAAGCATAATTATCTTAAAAAGTATAACATAATAACAATGTAATTAATAAGATATAAGCAACTCTTTTCTAAACCATTAAACCTCAATTTCTAGTATGTGTGTGCTAATCCCTCACTCGTCCATTTCTTTCTGTTAAAAAATTCATATATTATACACTTTGTATATAATAATAATAATAATAATAATAATAATAATAATAATAATAATAATAATAATAATAATAATAATAATGATAATGATGATGATGATGATGATGATGATGATGATGATGATGATGATGATGATGATGATGATGATGATGATGATGATGATGATGATGATGATGATGATGATGATGATGATGATGATGATGATGATGATGATGATGATGATGATGATGATGATGATGATGATGATGATGATGATGATGATGATGATGATGATGATGATGATGATGATGATGATGATGATGATGATGATGATGATGATGATGATGATGATGATGATGATGATGATAATGATGATAATGATGATAATGATGATAATGATGATAATGATGATAATGATGATAATGATGATAATGATGATAATGATGATAATGATGATAATGATGATAATGATGATAATGATGATAATAATATAATTATTATATTATATTATTATATTATAGATATTATTATAAAACAAGTAATTATTCTTATTTCAGGATATCATTTTGCCTATGAAAGATTTCACTTGGGCATTAATTGCTAATTTATATACAAGTTAGGGCAAAGAACATATATTTAAAGTTAGTATTGAGTTTTAGCAATTGAAATTAAAAAGAAGAACCAAAAATGGCAGACTTGAGAATCTGTAAGCATTCAGTATGAAATAGTTAAAGCGGTTAGCCCTGTAAAAAATTTGATACAAGAAATGTATTCTGATTATATATATTTTTTCTGTATATAATGTGTTATTCTTGTCTATATATTATGATTTTCCGTTTATACAAAATTAAATTGGAATGAAACTACTCTAAGAATATCCACTACGCCAATATCTTACACATGTGATATTTTAATCAATATCTTACCAGCAATTTTGTAGAAAATAAAAATAACGAGAAGTTTTACTACTAAAAAGATAGTTGGGATGAGATTTCTTTCAAATCTCTTTAAAATTCAAAATGGTTAAACAGGTTTTTTTTTTTTTTTTTAATATAATATGATATTTAACCGACATTTTGATTTAGTTATGCTATTCCTAGATAGATACAATCGCCTGCATTTCTGTTTTCTAAATATACTTATCTTTGGGTAACATTATTTCCTAAACTTGTAGTTTTAAGGTTGACGAGATTATTTTAAATCTCCTTAATGAATTTCATAGGTGCTAAAAGAGGTAAATCTCTAGAAGATATTTTTGTCAAAATAGTAGCAAATAAGTAAATAAAAATGAAATAGCCTAAGGATTCAGGTATGCGTATGCCTGAATTAAAAAGCAATGTGAAATGTTCTCTCATTGTGAAGCATTGCGGAGTTTTCCTTTTAGCGAAACAAAAAGCATCTCTGGATAAGTAGAACAAAATTAACATTCGCGAAATATAAAAGTTTGTAAAGAACAATCACTCCAAGAAATGTCTGCACTCGACGAGCTCCGAATCAATTGATTCTTTCCCTCTCTTCCATTTCCTTCCGATTTATTGGATTATTTCAGTGCTTTTTCCATAAATTGTTCCTTTCATTTAAATTCGCATACGATTCGAGAACTACATGAAGTTTGAAGTGGATTTACTGGTGCATCGAAGAAAAAAGCCAAGTTGGGGAGTAAAAATTAAGTTAGCAAGTTTTAAATTTTCTAAGTACAAAGTTACTTTAAATATTCATTATCAGAATAAGGACGTTAAAATCAATACCTAGAGGTTTGCAAATTTCCTACACTTCGTAGCATGAGAAAAACAAACGATGATGAATTGGGCTCTTCGTGTTTGCCAATACGAAGATATCTAACTTGTCCACAGTACTTTATGCATAAGTAGAAAAGGATACAATATAGCAGAGTAAGTAGTTTGAAATTTCTAGATAAATTACATTTTATTCTTTATTGTAACTAAAATATACTTTGCATTTTTCAACTTAAAATTAAATTAAAAACCTTTATGTCTATGGACTTAATTAGCCATCATTAGAATGTTAAGAATTGTGCATAAAAAGGAATTAACTCCTCCAATTCAAAGAAATTTCTGTAGTATGCAAAATGGGACTTCTCTTCATTGTCGTTTGATGCAAATTATACGCAAATGCAAAATTTCTTTTCTTTCTCTCATTTTGATCACCTAGTTCTTATTCCTTCCCACTTCAGTTATCGCTCTAATTACTTCCTATTATTTGTTTTTCTTATTCTCAGCCCTTTCCCTCTAGTTTATATTATTGGTATTGGAAGGGGAAAAAATATATGGTCACAGATATTACCAACTTCCTCAGTTTCTCAATGTTCTATTTTATTTAAAGAAACAGCCAAACCAAAAGGGCAATATCTGAACTACCCACATACTGCTTATTTCTTATATCAGCATGACAAACGTAGTGCTTACAACTTAGACAGCCTCACCAATGTCACTCATGTCATTTTTACAGATTTATGGTGCATTTTATTAATTTAGTAATATAGCTCAACACATTAATTAAAAAAAACTCATATGTCATGAAGATGCGCCGTGAAGACTTTGAAAAAAATTCCTTCGTCTCTTCCTGGACATTTCAACATTTTTTATTTTCTCAAGAACAGCTCTGGTAATTTTGTTTAATATATTATATATTTAAAATACCATCTATTTTAAGATACCATATATTTACATAAAAAATGTGTTTAATTTTCTGAGAATAACCCTCTTTTCTTCGGAAGAAATTCTGCATAATGATTAACAATATATAAGATATAGATAAAAATATATCACACAATTATATATATTTCTTTCAGATATTATATTTATTTCTAATAACGTTTCTGCGATATCATTTCCAAGATATCAGTTATTAGCCTGAATATGTCAGCGCTTCGACATTTGAAACGGTGTCGCTATTCTTCTTTTTCGCCTGATGTAAGGAAAAGTGGGCGAAATTTCATGGTCAGCTTATGCCAACCGCTTTTAAACATCGTAATTATTGATTTGGTTCCTTGCATCTTCCTTGTGCCTAAAAGTATGTTTCGATTAACATTTATTGGATATAAAAACAAAATTTAGTCAGAGTATTTTATGAAAACTACATTAAAATAGATGATAACTGGTAGAAAAAGCCATATTTGTCTGATGTATGTAATGACCAGTAGCGGCATTATGCCATTATGTGACAAGCAGATTGATACCAGCACTTCATTGATTTATCCGAGATCTTGAATCAAGAAACTTTGAGCCGCGAGCGTGCTGTTCGACAGTTGGTATGCCTGCTATGTCGGGATAGTTCAAAAGCGAGTGTGAAACGTGTCGTACTAAATTCCAGCTTTCGTTGTATCGAAGTTCACTAACGACCCAACGGTCCAAAGCTTCACTTTGCAGCGTTAAAGGAAACGATCAAGTTTTCCTTAAGAATATGCAACCTTTATCACAAGTATTAGCGGTACGAATAATAACCCGAATAATACTCGAATGTATCTAAGGAAGTTTTAAATTAACGGTTGCATTTATAAAGAGTATTTCACAAATCAAATTATGCTAACAAAAGAATTATAGAAATCAGAAGCATCAGTGAAGCCTTAGCTAATGATCCTAGCAGACAATAACTCTGCGGTGGAAAAAGTCCTGAAGTACATCGCCAGAGTTCAGTTAAGAATTTAAAAGTTTATGCTTTTATCGTCTGTTATTTTATACGTTTTTAGTTTTATAGTCTATTGCTGGTTTCGGCCGCCTTTTGTTATGATTATATTTTTGTTTTATTTATACTTGTTATATCTATTGCGTTTTTTGTATTTTAGCAATAAAGAGTGTTTTGTTTTTGTATTCCTTTTAAATGTTTATTTTTATAGATATATTTTTACTTAGTGTGTAAGTTTTTTAGTGTCATTCGCACAATTGTCTTTAATGGGCGCTGATGACCTAGCAGTTGACGCCCATAAATTCAAATCATCATCACCCTTAGCTAATGAAAATAGATTTAAAAAGAAACATGACTAAAGAACAAGACAGATAACATCTTAAAATAAGAAAAAAAAAAAAAAAAAAAGATTTACAATGAATACATATAGGTTCACTATATTGGATCTTACAATAATATAATTCAAAAATTGCTGCAAAATTGTCAATTGTTCAATAATTTCATTCTTATTAGTCGATACACAAAGTTTTATTCGACACCCGGAGAGCCGAGGTCGTTAAGGCCAAACTTTTGATCCGAACTTATCCGAGATTCAAATTTCGCCAGGGTGGTCTTCTCTGACCAAGAGATGTACATGTTCTTCAGTCCTCATAAGTCCTCAGTGTACCCTAAGTTTAGACCTTGAAACGTTTTCCCCTCCATATTTCTTCTCCCAATTATTATTTCATAAATCGTTCAGCGTTCACCACCTTTAAGTGACTTATGTAGTAAGAATAGTGTTCAACACTACTTAAAACAGAATATTCTTTCAAAGGAATTCCTAGGTGGATGACAAGACTTTGATATCTTCCTTGATGAACATTTTTATTCGTTTCTATAAACACTGGCTGTATACAATCCAGAAATTGTATCTAAATTATTCCACTATAAGATAAATTCACTCATTTAACTTTAGCGAGGCATAACCGATATATTTAACACTTGCCACTACTTATATTTCGTGGGCTTAATGTACATTATAACATTTGTTATTTGAAGTAATGATAACAATATTACTACATAAAACACACAAATGAACACGTAACTTTTTATAATTCCTGCGACATAGCCTATAGCCCTTAAATGCTCATTTACGTAAACTTAATTCACTCTAAACGCAATATCTTCTCGTTGGGATGTATTTTTAAGGAGCTGTATCTTTCCAAAGTTTGTTTGAAGCTAGTAGCAGAATAAATTTAATAAGGCAAGGTCGTCTTCTCCGGCACAATCAGAACATCTTCGCGCATAATATTAAAGTCTTTTTTTTCGTTATTCTTTCGTCTTTCTTCCTACGCTCTTGAGTTCCTTCACTTAACTTTTTTCATTCTTCGAAATTGTGCTCTGAATGTAATTGCTTTGGATTTGTTCCAGTTTACTGTAAAATTAAAGGAAGAAATCACATGAATTCATGACTGGGTCTTAGTGGTGTAAATACTGCAACATTATTTAATTCGTTACTTTTATGTGTTTATTGAAATAATCTGGAATAATACACTACAGGCGTAGGTATCATCTGCTATTTAAATGCTTAGGATAAAATAATTATTACAATCAACGTAAGAGTTCGAAGTTGAGATTTCAAGAATACTTCCTGGCCACTAAACAGCTGTCGTACATGATTTTTTTTTTCATTTTTCTTTTTTGAAAGCTAACTTTGAAAATATTAACAAAGGTATGTATATGATAAATAAATCACATCTAAGTTCTTTGTCTTTGTATATACCTAAGTTATGCTTAAATTATTGCTGAAGTGAATATTTTGGACATATTTCTTCGTTTGATCTACATTTTAAATGACTGGCTTTGTGTTTCTTATTGATTTACAAAAAGTACTTAATATTGCAAGTAATTGTCAACTTGGTTTCTAAACTGTGAAATGTTATCTCAGAGTACAAGATGTGTAATACTATATACATGTACCTATATAAGCATATACATTTAAGTATATATGTGTAGTGAATGCAGTTAAAGCGAACATTTATCATTAACTATTCCAAAGAGAAGTTGCGAGGCAAATTATATTTAATATGAATGATGATGGACAGAGAAATTCTACGAATGTTATGCTATTGCATGCTTGTACCGTACTTAGTGGGTAGAGATTTTACATTCTATTCAAAAATGAATATGAAAATGTCATCGGAAATGCCTATTTTGAGGTCCCTTGAACAAAATGAAGCAGTTATAGGAAATGTTATGTTTGTGTGCATGGGTATGCGAGTGTATGTGCATGAATGGCCATAAACAAAAAATAACTCGGATGAATACCACATTTTATATTTAATTTCAATGTCTTCTAAAGCTATTCTCATCCAAATTCTCCCAACTCTTAAGTATCTCTAATGTGAAAAATGTTTCTAATTTTTTATTTTCTATAAAATGTCTCTTAATGATTTTGATTAAAATATCTTACATTTAAGATGTTTACATAATAAGTAAAACTGTAATCTTTGATGTTCTAGAATTAGCCCACTAATTTCCCTTCATTCGAAAGAAATTATGCATAATTTTGTATTACTGGAAAACCGTAGGAGATACAAAAAGTATGAACTACACAAAATTGTTTTAAAACATGTATCTTAGTTTAAATCAGTTGTTTATAACATGAGCCATATAATGGTTTAGGATATTTTAAAACTGATCCATATTCAGTTATTTATCACTATGGAAATAATCATTTCTTTCACACTAGCCGTGTGTAGGCTAAGGTTTGAATGAATAGGGCCAGACTGAAAAATTCAATGCCATAGCCCGCATTTGAACCACGGATCTCCCGCTCTCCGTGCGATTGCTCTAAACCACTGAGCTACTATGACCAACATGCCGACATGACATTAAATTCTCTAACTGACTCGTATGTTTCCCAGTAGACCACTAGGGGTTCTCACATGCTATGAGACACGCACCTTTTGTGGCAACTTACTATGCTGTACGCACTTAAGTCCCAGGCTTCCCACATGAGAACCCCTAGTGGTCAACTGGGAAACATACGAGTCAGTTGGAGAATTTGTCATGTTGGTATGTTGGCCATAGTAGCTCAGTGGTTTAGAGCAACCCCACGGAGAGCGGGAGATCCGTGGTTCAAATCCCGGCTATGGCATTGAATTTTTCAGTCTGGCTCTACTCATCCAACCTATTTATCACGATGTTATGAAAAGTGTGGCATTTCAAGGTCAGCATATACTCACCCGCTTTTAAACATGGTTCCATTCCATTTCTTCCATCCTCCTTTAACCTATAATGTAATGTGTAATGAACTTATGACAATGTGTAAAAGTTTATCCCGATAAAATGACACAGATAGAAAAATAACGTTTCTTATGAATATATGGTAGGAGTAATGTATGTAAAAATAAGGATAACAGTCAGAGGAACTAATATGAATGTAAGCTTTTTTCCTTGTATGAGTTTGAATAACCCAGTTGTTGATATCATGTGCTATTTGTACGCATATATCTTACATTCATTTATTCCTCCTTTACAGACTAACTTTTGACGTAGTGTTAACTTTCGACATGGGAAACATTTTATAACCGAACGATTGTTTTAATTCAGTTTTAAATATTACCACAATTTTGACCCAATATGATGGCAAAGGAAACACCAGATTACCAGGGAGAAAAATAAAAGTTCAAATTTTATTTTTCTGAATAAGAACGAGCACTATGGACAATTTGCTCCTCCCCATGTTTCCATCTGATTAATTCTTTTACAGATTTTTATTTAAAGCAAAGAATGGAATGCAGAATAATAAGACTAACTAAGACAGTTGAAGAAGGGGTGTGAGCCCGGCGAAGCGAGTGAAGGGGTAGTAGGGGGAAGGCAGATAATTTCCTTCATTCTTTCCGTCCTTCATTTTAAAAGTAAAGCAAAGAAGGACAGAGGGCGTCTTTTTTTTCTCTCCCCTAAACCAATTTTACCCTCTTTCATTATTATATTGGAACTGTGTGCTGTGATTTCTTCGGAATAATGGATTTACTCGATTGAAAGCGCTTCCTCCATTGTACTTACAAACGCAAAGACAGTTTCCGACCCCGAAAGAAAAAGGGGAAGTCTGTAGTGCCAACCTTTCGATACATGGACTGCCTTATTCCGTACTATCTTTACAGTTTCTTTTTCTCATAGTATCGCTTTTCTCAAAACCAATCTTATAAGATGTTGCAATCAAATTTAAAACCATATGGTATGTATCAGTATTAAAATGCAAATGTTTTTCTTTGTGTGTGTGTGTGTGGGGGGGGGGGGGGACTATCATTTGTGTTGTCTTTAACTTGTAAGACCATATCATGATATCTCTGTTGTAAGGAGGAATTGAGAAATAGAACGCCTTAGAGTTGCCTAATCTACATTTTGGTTTCCTTCTGTTGATTTACGCCAGCATTAGTGCTGCGCCATTGATTTTTCTACTTTCTCTACTGCAATAGTAAGTATACATTAAAAAAATCATTTTAGTCGGAAATACATGTTTAGAAACTTCTTGGCTAAATTTAAAAGGAGAAAATTTTGAAAAAAGTTGTGTAAGTGGAGAGGTGCCTGTGAACATTATAACTAAAAAACGAAAGGTCGGTTTAAAACAAGATTTGAAGTGCAGCATCTTCCAAGGATCCGAAAAAATGTACAAGAAAGTACCCCACCTCAAATCAGTCATTACATGGAATATCTTTTGGAAATCTTTATATTTCTCAAAAATGGCTCTAATGATTCTGATTGATATCACATGTTTGTTTTCATGGCAAATGAAATGTATGTCTTTAATTATCTGGGACTATTCCCTGAAATCGCCTTTATTCCAATGGTTTATCAAAGCCGTAAGATGGGTGAAATCTTATTCCTTAAAAAAGGTATTTAATAAAGATAATTACATTAGTAAAAACCCTACCATTATTTCGTGTACTTTGTACTTTAAGTATATTCAGTGAAGAGCCTTAACTATTTCCACTGGCAGCTCTAAATAGTGTACCACTTCTTTTATATTTTGTTAGGTGTAGAGTTTGTACCACCTGCTAATAGTTCACAGCAAAATGCTTGTAATAAGCTTCAAAGCTACTTGGTGGAATCGAAGCAGAGAGTATGGAAATAAGAAACCTAATTTTTGAGAAACAAAATCTGACATTTATATCAGTTTTCTGAGTGCTATGCTTAAAAACTAAATTAATTCTGATTGGTTAATAAGGCCTTAGTGTCACCGTACATTGTCCAAAAGGCACATAAATTATCCAACTTATCTTTTAAAGCAAAGACTAAAAATCATTTTCCCCCTCATAAAAACGGATATTTTCAATCAACTCTTTAAAATCTGATATTTGTACCTTACTCTTGAAATGCGATTTATATGCAGTAAGATTTCAGAAGTTAAGAAATCTTAAGTGTATAATATAAAACCGTCAAGTGCAGGAAAGAAGTGAAGAATTTTTGTTCACTACACTTTTGCTTTCTTTCCATTTACAAGGGTATCCCCCTTCGCTTCTCACGTTAATCAACACAACTGACAGTTAGACATAAGACGTCACTTTCCAACTTTGTTCTTGTGCATCTCAGGCCCTTTCTTTTTATATATTTTTGTCGTCTTTCCGCGATATTTTAATTATCCTTTTTAACAAGATGCAAATCGCCACCTTCTAACTAGGACCGTTGCCCTGTCATAGTCTTGGTGCTTTCATCTTCACTTTTTTTTTTCTAGATCCCCTTGACATGCTTCTTTCTGGAAACTCCCCTGTTTTCGACTTTCCCTTTTATTTTTGTTCCTCTTTTTCTTCCTTCTCATATTTATCTTTTATTCTCACTTCCTCGAAGCATCTCTCGCATCACCTATTTTTAATTCGCCTTCTGTGAACAAGGTGCCTTCACTAAGGCTGTGCTATAGTTGGCTTTGGGGTGACTCTGAATTTCCTTAACTTAATGAAAGAAGAAGAAAAAATGCTGCGGAGTTCTGGTCGTGAAGAAGGCCAATATTAATGTCAAGTCAAATGCCACCACTCCACCTCAAGATAATTGCAATCGTATTTTATTACTCTGTGTCTGGGGAGAGAAAGAGGGAGGAGAGAGAGAGAGAGAGAGAGAGAGAGAGAGAGAGAGAGAGAGAGAGAGAGAGAGAGAGAGAGAGAGTGGGGCAGAGGAAGAGTAAAGCCCCTACAGGTTGTGTAAATAATACCAACATAGAAGTATATGAAACTTGGGTATGATTTTTAAGACTCGTCTTCGCCTGTCCCCAACTTTGAGTTTCCAATAAAATTACTAAATTACTATTAAATATATGCAAGCTGTCATCCCACTTTTTCACTTACTTTTCCTACCCATTCTTCTGATTCTGTTACGTCTACAAGGAAATACATAATAAACCATTTCCAAAAACAATTATGGCGATTAAGCTGAAATAGACTAGTTCAAGAGTTTATAAGAATAGGCTGTACAACAGAAACGGGGAAAGTCATCTCGGTGCAAAACATCAGATTTTTATGGCATTAACTTTACTTTCTCTATTTACCACTAGGTTGCATGCCTAAACCTTCTTCCACTGTATCGTACAAAGAGGTTAAAAATGGGAGGAATCATTTAGTGTGTGTACCTGAGTACAGATCTACCCAAAACATTTGCTAGTGGCATTTTCTGGACGATGTGCCCAACACGCACTCACGAAGATGTGCTTTAATTGGTTCATATTTCACAGTATCCACTGGGCGGTCTTCTGGCAAGAGTAAAAATACTTAATAATAACTATCAATTGGAAATGATTGACCACCCTTTCCTATAAATGATAGAGATCCTGTGTTTAGTTGTCCCATTGGTCGAAGCGTCAATGATATGATGAAGGGCAGCAGGGCAAGGGGTGCACTGAAAGGAAAAGCGGGTGGTGTGGGCAAAAGATTGCATGCATCGGTCGATGCAGCTGGAAATGTATATTGCATTTATTATTGTCATCTTTGTCTCTCTGTGTGCCGCTTCTGCTGCAACGCGTGCATTTGCAAATGTAAACGAGCCCGGGCTAGCTACGCGCGCGTGCAAAGAAATAAATAAAAAAATAGCACGCATAAACAAAATAAAAGCGAGGGAAAGTTTTATTGTTTTTTCACACTGCATCGAGGTAGTTCCCATTTCACATTTAATTATTTTCTCGTACGTGCTCCTCGTGGAGGATATCGGCGCTGTGGAAGCCCGTTGTAAGCAAGATGAATTGTTGTCACGACTGATATAAATTTGAACGCTGCATCATTTAACACGTGTACCTACTTCATTCCTTCAATTGCAGTTTATTTTTCTGTCTTATTCATTTTAATGAGACAAACCTTTGTAGGAATAGCTACACTACGCGTTTTATTATAGATAAAAAAGCACAGAGATAGTCAAATATGTACAAACTCGAGGTTATTTCTGGCCTAAAATTCTTTTCATTCGCAAGGTAACCGAAAATCTGCAATACTTCAAAAGTATATGTCACAAATTATTTGGAATGAGTTGTGTAATTTAGAGTTATAGTTTTTTCTTAGATTTTTTTAGTTTAGCGTTTTTACTAGTTTAGAGATGATGATAAACCTGCCAGCACTCTCATTATCATGAGATAGATACCCAAATTAATTAATAATTAATTCAGTGATTGTAAGATTTGTCCGAAACTTTGCATCTCTCTTTGACGTTTCATATATCGAGGTTGAAGTATAATTTTATCTCGTTTCTTATTGGACAACAACCGTTAATGATTAAATGCTACAGTATGAGTCTTCGGGTTCTCAGTAATGAATCTTAATACCTTGTGGTTATGATAAAAATTAACGATGTGGAAATACTGCAAGGAAGGGTTATGGGGTATAATATACTATCCTCGAGCGCTCAGCCCCTAGGCATTGTGATCTGTAGCTATTATTTTTTCCCCATTCTGCTTTATCCTTTAGTTTTTGTTAATTCCCAACCCCTGATTATAACTTTGGATGATCTCTAGTTTCTTTCGTTTTATTTTTGCTTTTAATGAATAGTTGAAATGTTCTTTCTGTCTTCTTTCAAGAAAAAATCAAAGCTTAAAAGACAATACATTGTCGTGATTTAGCTCTTAAGTATCACTTTTTTTTCATTTATGCCCCGCCTTCAACTCCAAAGGACTTATCCGCGGCGTTCTCCTTTGGAACGTATCAAAGGTCATAACTCGTATTCGTTGGGTTTTAATTATTAGATCACGCACACATTTGCACTCTCATTCATACTTCCAGACTCTGGGGAAGATGAGGAATTATCTTGTTCGGAGAAAAATCCCCACCCCTACCGCCGGGAATAGAACCCAGGATCCCTAGCAATGCAGGCAGGTGCTCTACCGACTAAGCTACGGGGCCAGCACGTGTATCACCATCGCTTACCCTAGCTCACTTTAATTTATCTCGTTGGTATAGGCTCTTAAAATGAAATGTGTAGTGTTTAACGCCCGCTTTTACTACATACGGCACCGCAGGCGGTGAAACTGATGGTACATGAGATGAAGATGGAGCACCGATGGAATGCGATGGCGGGGGGAAACCGGAGGTCCCGGAGAAAACCCGCCCCAGCGCCGTGTTGTCCAGCACAAATCTCACTTTGCGGTCGCCTGGGATCGCACCCGGGCCGCCTTGGTGAGAGCCAAGCGGTCTAACCACTGAGCCACGGCACAGACTATAGGCTCTTAGCAATGTTTTTAAATCGCATACAACTTTCACTATATCTCTACGTTTTATTTGGGTTTTGCACATTATGACACACGCGCGTGCGCTCGCACAATGATTTTGGTTGGGGAACAAAGGTTAATCTTGGCTGGAGAAGAATTTCCATCTCGCAGCGGGGACTCAAACACAGGAATCTTCTCGCAGTAGAGGCCCTACTGACTGTTCCAGTATTTTATTAACTCATAAAATGAAAGTGTGTTGTCCTTACATACCCATACTTTTACTTTTTCTGCTATCTCCTTGTTGTAGGTAGAGGGAGGTATGTATGCCACTAAAATTATAGATTGAGAGGTTCTTAGGGCCACTGATCCCAAAAAAAGGTCATTTTATGAAGAACTGTATGGGAATAAGAGAAAGGGAGAAAGAGAAAGATGAAGGGAACGAAAAGTTGGATAAATATCAAACTAGTACCGCTCAAGGATAACATACGAATATTTTTATGAAAATTCCTACACCCAAACTACATGTCACATGTAAAGAAAGTTGCATTTGATTCCTTTTGATAATTATGATTTCGATTTAGCAACATATGTTGAAGATGGAAAGAGTCATCCTGAGTCAAAATTAAATGCCATGGCCTGGATTTGAACCACGGTTCTCCTGGTTTCCGTCCAGTCGCTCTAACCCATTGAGCTACCATGGTCAACGTGCCGTCCTGACATTCTCCATTTCACTGATCTTATTATTTTAGTTAATTGATGGAAATTAATCATTTCTTCACACCCGATCATGGCATTGAATTTTTCATGTTGACTCTATCCATCAAAAACCTTAGCTTATATACGGCTAGTGTGAAGAAATGAATAATTTCCGTCAATTAACTAAAATATGTTGAAGATATTTACATGACTGATAAGATGTCTTGACATTTGTGTACAGCCTGTAAAATTCTCTGGATACTGACTGAACTATGTATAACTCGGAATTCATAAGACAATAAAGGAAAATTCTAAACATCGTTAGTTTACAATACATATAGCAAATATTTGTAGTTTTAGCTATTTTTAATTAATCACGTTTTATGTTCATACTTAAGCTTTTTTCCACCACAAGCAATCGAGGAATTATCACAACTCTGCTTCCATATATTTATTATAGCTAAGTCTTTCTTGCTTAATTTGAAATCATTCCTAGGTAAAAAGACCCGTGAATAACTTGACGTGACAAGAAGCATAACCTTTTAAGCGTACTTTAATGTGAGTATGAAATGTGCAGAAAACTGTATAGCAGTTTGCGATATATCAGATATAACAAAACATTTTCTTGTACTGTACAGATGAACTGTCAATTGAAGTGTTTGATATTCAGCGTCGAATTTATGTTGTGAAGATCATAACGTTTGCAGTAGTATCAAACGTTCGCTATGTTCAGTACAAAGAGTACAGTGCAGTACGTTCATGTAATATTTAGTTTCTCATTGTGCATTACTGGTTATTAATTGAGACAGTATGTATACACTTGTATGAGTTACATTTAAATTTGGTTGGTGCAGTGCAATCAGTTACACAATCATTTCATTTGAAAAGTCGAAGGAAAATCGTTCAGAAGTTCTCCTGCAAGTGGTAAGGTCAGATTCGGATGCCTTATATAGGTAAGCCTTCTGTTCGCTTAAAAAAAATGCTTCAGCTATATGTGTCGTATGTCGCGTCCTGTAGAGCATGCTGTACGTCCTGTATAAGGAATATAAGTATTTCAATTTGTTACGTGGAGAAAAATACCTAAAGGAGTAATTTTAAAATAAAAATGGTAAGAAGGATGTAAAATACAACTTTTACTATAGATAGATAATGTTCAAACATTCTACAAACATCCATATTTAATAAAATCATAATAAGAAAGCATTTAAAAACGTCAGTCCTATACACATATTAAAACTCAGTTTTTAGGTTTCCAGTAAATATAACTTTTTTATTAGCTGTCAGCAGTTGTTGATGCTATTACATAACGTGGCTTTAAAATGTTGGCATCCATCCGTATTTTGTTTTGGATTTGTTCATGTCGAATGTAAACACTAATAATTCTTCTTTTTTCATGTCCGTTGTTGCTACGTGATGGTTTGTGCATGCATGAGAGAGGAGACAGAAATGGAGCATTGTACAATTTAATCAATGAATGAAATTAGAAAACCTTGTTTACCCTCATTTAGAAAAGCACTAAATAACACACATGTTGACGCAATTTCTTTTTTACTCTTAAGCTGCATCTTTTCAAGCCATCCGTCCAACAATAGTATTCATAACCAGGAAACAATGAATGCTATAAAGTGCTATTTATTAAGTATGAAATAATGACGACAACAGAAGAGAATGATGATTATTGATCTAGGCAATAATGATGACGCATTCATGAACACCCCCACCCCCTTTTGCAACTACCGAACTAGTCACCCATGTTTCTCACACCCCCTTCCAACCCTACAAATGTCATTGCTCCTCAATATATATATTTTAAAAGTCATAGAGTGGGAGGGTTGGATAATGCATGGAAGAGGCGTGGTTTATGTGCCTGAGAGGGTAGGGGTAGGCGGCGGTGACAAACCGCAGAGCAATAATGGCTGACACGCACCGGAGTTCGAACTCTGGACCAGCCCAGATAGCGATGGATGCCCTCACCCTCTGCAGAACAGCTATGGTGGCGGTACAGTCTGGGCAAGTTGAAATAGACCTAACACTGAATCCAAACCTTCACCAAACAAGAAATATTATAGAAATAATAACTTAAATATTCTGCAGAATTTACCTTTATTTTCAATTTTAACTAATTTAAAAAAAAAATCAAAAGGATAGTAAATGTGTCATAATTTTTCAATATTGTAGTGACATTTTTTGTAGTTGAATCTTCCAATATTACTTGTCCACGATGCAACTATGCAGAGCATCAGGCTTGCTTTGTAGCCCAGTTGAGAGGGTAAAATTTAATATTGGAGATATTTTGGAAAATATCTATAAAATTATAAATATTTATAAAATAATCTGTATAAACTATCCCTAGTTTCGCATAAATTTTAACAGCACATAAAATATGTGGATAGCATTTATTTCAAAATATTTATTTGGTGTTATAATTGCTCAATCTCTACCAATTCTAACCAATTTAGACATAATCATAGCTTAAAATAATTGTAATACTCCTATAAATTTAACTTTCAATACCTATATATTTTACAGAAGAAAAGAAAATAGAATTTCATAAAAGTTTGGTCATTTCTTCAATACATTTTTTATAATCAAATATTAAACTTTATGCAAATTAAAACCTTTCCTGTAAGAATACTTAACTGTATACATATCAATAATATTTTAAATTATTAAAATTTGAAATTGAAAGTATACTTCATATGCGAACAATGTTCCCAGAAAATTTTAAAATAATTTATATGGACAGTTTAATGGAAATTTATAAATAATTACATCATGAATATTTTACAATGACAAAAAACTAAAAGAATCTAGCTTTATCATACCCGTACTTGCAGCATATCAACTAAAATTCAAGGCTTTGGGGATCTCCACACCTATACATTATAAAGGTATGAACATTATTCAGTTAAAAGTTGGGTACTATCTGTCCTGCTAGGGGTGTTTGGGTTTATCCCTGGGAGTTGGGAAATAGCCAAGATACTCCCTAACTTCCTCAAGAGTCTGTGAATGTGTGTGAAAACTAATGTATAAAACCCAAACAGTCGAATGACCATTGTCCAGTATGATATGACAGTGTTCCTAAGGAGAAAAGCAAGCCATCCATATGCCAAAATGTAATATAATTGAATAATTAAAAATAGAGTACTTAGAAATGAGATCATTTTGTAGATAAATACTCAAATAAAATCCTCAGTATACTATTAAACGTCAATTTATTTACCTATAAAATAATTGCACTATAGTACTATTGTTGTACCTCTTAATGAATGTACTATCTTAAGTCCTTTGCGATATTGGAATCATGTGTACCATATCCACAAAAGCATAAACACCAATCTAACACCTAAATGCACTTTTCCATTTTGCTTATTTTTCTTGTTCGATCTTTCGAGTAACTGCGGGTGGCAGGGGAACGGGGGATCATTAATCTTCTATTTGTGATTGGTCCAATTACCTTGCATTTTTATATCGCAGACATCTCCCCCCGCCTCACAGAGTAATAATAAGAGCTTTTCCTTGCCATCCAATTGGTTGATGAATCCTCAAACGCCCATGTCATTAAGAATTTCCTTCGATATTCCTCACCATTTTTCTTTCTCCTTCTGTGGGAATTTTTTTCTCTCTATTTTCCATTTCGCGAAGTGGAGGTAGCGAAAGCAAAGGGCAGATTTTTCTTTGGGAGGGAGTGAAGAGGAGGAAATAAAAAGCAGTTAATGGCGAAACGAGGGGATAGGGAGGGTGAGACGTCTGAAGAAACGAAAAGAAGTAACGGGGTGGGAGGAGAAGGTTTTACAAATATGAAAGGAAGCTACTAATGTAGGCCCAGCAATCTTGGTGCTTCCTTATGAGAACTTCCAAAGGTCATACGTGAAGAGAAGCCACGTTTCTCTGGCTAAGGTATCAATATCTGCAATTAGTGGACTCGTTTTAAGAAATGTTGATTGGTAATTGATATTTAAGACTTATTTTATTGCAATAGGATTAATGGTTATCATGAAATCTTGGGATTAAAATGCAGCTTGTCTATAACTGCAAAAATAAGTGACTCTCTTAAGATTCTTTAACAAAAATATTTAATGTACCTACATTTGTTTACAGAGCACTATTTTCAGCATAAGAAATTTTAATTTTTATGTAATTATATATTTTCTATATTCCTTTAACATGTTTCAGTTGAGAAACTAGAGATCTGGCCCCTCGACTTTAAAGGAAATCTTAAACACGTATTTTATGCAGAGATACATGTTGGCACTTCTCAGGAAATATATAATAGGTAGATATTGAAGATATCGATATTCCCTCAACAAGTATTCTTTTCCAGAGTCTAAAACCACTTTCTGCCCTTAAAAACAACCTCATCTCTATTATTGTTTTAGTATTCGCATTAAGAATGTACTCAGTTTATTGTTTGTAGTGTAAACTTTTGCCAATTACTTTGAAAATTACACCAAGGGATTTTATGATAATAAAGGTTTTCGCTGAAGACTTTCTGGCAGTAAAACAGATGAAGTGAATACCTTTACTATTCAGTATATTGGCTAAACAAATATTTACTTTGGAATTAATTTCATAAAGAATTTTAATTTTTGTGATAACTTTATAGAACAAATGTTTTTGAAGCGTAAATTCAAATTTGTTTGGAAACTGTAGGGGGGGGGGGCACTTTCTTGTAGTTCATTATAAAATCAGAAATGTTTTTCTCCTTCAGGAACCACCCAACGAACAGATCTGAAAATTTGAAGATTGTTATTGAATATGCACTGGTGTCACAAATATCTGGTAAAAATTGAAACTAATTGCTCAAAAAATAAAGAACTTCCAAATTTCAGGAGTTGGTCTCTTTATGAGCGACACAGACGTATGAGGCTATCTTAAGTCCTGCTGCACGTAATGAACCTAAAGTTAGTTGTTTTACCAAAGTTCCAAGATTGTAAAGAAAAAAGAAAGGAAAAAAAAAAAGCTCTTCTGCAGATGTCCATCAGGGCTACCTTGTAAGAAGACAATATTTTATCTTCAGCGGCAGTCACGTATTAGAGTCGAGCGATCACTGTAACACTGAGTGTACATTTGTAAAAAATATACCTATATAAACCCAGTGCATGTTTGAGATGTGTTCGTTTACACAGAATCTTGCTACGCTGTTTTTCTGCTATCTGTAAAATGTATTCGCATATTAGTGTTGTTACATTAATATTATGAAGTAAGAGTTTGAACGACCTTAAAATAGTGAAACTCAAATAGTACTGAAAAAATGTACATTAGTTTACAATGCCATTTATAAGCTATGATTAATTCTGAAACTTGTGATTTTTATTTGAGGTAAATTTTAGCAGAAATCTATGTAAAATGACTTATGGCATGCAGAGGCACTGTAAGACCTAGGATTAAGGTTATTACAAACACAACGTAAATATTAGAGCGATATATGTAAATGTAATACATCAAAATTGTTAAAGTGAAATGAAATTTTTGTGTTGGAGAAATGATGATAGAACCTAAATGTGAATTAGAAGATACTCTCGTTTCAATTTTAGAAAGACAAGTGTACATCTCACAAGTCAATGATGGAAGCAGCTTAGAATTTGAGGCACGTGTTTTACTCGCACGTTCAATATTCTTCCTTTTAGTGAAAGGTAAAAGGTATTTAATATCTGCATTGCAAAGCAGGAGAAAAAAAATTAACTTTGTTTCTTAAACTTGTAAAAAAAAAAAAAAAAAAAAACTAAACTCGAGGGTTCTGAAATAATAAATCACACTTAAAAAATATTAAGACAGCGAGAATGCCTTGTTCTCTATGTTCTTTGACATATATCATCACCGCGAATAAGGGACGAAACTGCATTAAAACTATGCAAAGCATAGGGAGAAAGAGGACGGTTTTTCTGGAATATCTTGCGTTATTACAACTACGGTATGATAATGATGATTATTATTTCTTAAGCAACGCATACAGAAATGGAAAATAAAGAAAGGAGAAACCGGGAGGGAAATGAAGAGGAGAGCTTTTTAATATTTCCGTTCTGAAAAGTAAATCAAAAGACAAGGTTTCCTTTTAGGCTGGAGCTTCCTCCCTCTACCATTTTCATTCCTTCCTCTCTGTATTCTCTTGCCCTCCCTAGTCTCTATCTCTGGTTTATAGCTATGCTAAATTCTTGTCTTATATGTGTATGAGTTTCCAGATATTTTTTCTTTCTTATTTCTTAAATTTATCTCGATATATAATACCAATTTGCTATAAGCATTGACAACATAAATTTCTAATATATTGTCTTGTAAAACATAAAAACTGTCGTTTATAGTAATGTTTTTTCCTAAAATATTTGAACGCCTGTTCTATAAATATCTTTAAATAGAAGTACCAGAAACTATGAATTATGATGTTTTTCTTTAACTGAAGTGTAATAAAATGCTTTGATGTTTAAGCAGATTAAGAGAGGAATAGAGCTTCTTATTGCGTTATAATCGTCAATTGACATTCAAAAACTAGAAGCAATATAAATACCTGTCTAAAAGCTAACAAATTACTTCAATACCCTTTTAAGGAAAGGGCAAATTTTAAAGGTTAAATCATTTTAAAATAGCTTTTTTAAATTATAAGCTGATCAAAAATGTGTATGTGTGAAATGAAGGAAAAGATTTATGACAAATTCCTTTTAATTTTATAAACATTACTCTTACTTCTATACCAGATTACTGTAAATTAAATGCAATTTTAGGCAGGCTTAGGTTTACATCCTTATGCCTTGTACATTTTTTAAGCTTTTTATTGTGTAGATCTTAGTACATTATCTGTGTATGAGAAATGAAATTTGCTATTAAAATGCTAACTCTATTCTAACAATTGAAGAAAAGGCTGGGCATTAAGCATAACAAGATACCGCACCTGTGGTGCCTTGTAGAAAAATATTCCTAGAAGTAAGTGTAGTTTCTAAAATGTGTTAAGAAATGGTAAAAACGCTTTGCAAAGTTTGCATCATTATAAATAATGGTAATATATGCATTTGAAACAATGTTTATCTAATTATCTTGTGATATAGGTAATGAAATCGTAAACCTACACCCTTACAGAATTAAAAAAAAATCAGTATATCCTCTTGTGTAAGAGTAGGATGTCTGTGGCACAACCTGTAGGGCCTGGAATGATTTGTCAGGTGAAAGATTTCTTTCTAGAATTTGTCCTTTTCGTAAGAAAGTAAATTTCGGATACCTCCCACATTTTTGGACTGCACGTTCATTTGTATCGTCCCAAATTAACCTACTAATGTAAATCTGATGTGTTAGATTCACATGCCTTTTTTCACTCAATATTCTATTACAAAATTTGTTCTTGGTATAAATCATGTTAATAGATACAAATTTTTGTAGAAATTGTTTTACTACATATTCCTTTATAGGTACAATGGCAATAGGGTAATGCAGTAGGCTTAAGTGACAGTCAAGTTTCTCAAGAACGGTCGTTGTGTTATAGCTTTTAAAATTTGTTTGCTGCTTTACATTACCAAGAGAGGAGGAAAACGGGAATAACTTATGCAAGAACACGACATACCACGATCCCAAGGAAAACTGCAACTGCAAGTGCAAGCTATGTGACGAACCTTGCCCTAAATTTCGCCTAATGAGATGTAAAAGCCAAACATCCTCGCTTACCTCAACAACAAAAGATTGGCAAAACGAAACCAAATCCATTATGCACTTTGTGCACATTGTTTTCAAAAAATAATTAAAAAGAGAATAACAAAATTGGAGAATTCAAACCAGTAAAAAGGAATGTCTCGGAAATGGTCAACTCCAAAGAATTTGACATAAATTGTGTATTTTAGCAAAGCGTACATTTTTATGTAAGATTTTTCCCGTCTCTTACGATGTATTCAGAATGTTTTTCAAAATATGTTTATCGTGTAAAGGCTTTTGTTTGGTGGATTTTCGCATCCTTGGAGGATATACTTAGAACTTATTTAACCGACCTTTCATGTTCGAGTTTCCCTGTGCTCACACACATACTTTTTCTGACAATTCATTTTTGGATTCAAGTGCTCTCAAAACACGTTGCCTCTGAACTATTGGCATGGGATTTGTAGGTGGAATACATACTCCGTTACACGTAGTAGGGGAAAGTAAAAATTACCGCACATGAGACCTTTCCTTTAAGAAATTAATCCCAGATGGTCATTTTTAGTTGCAAGCAATTATTTTATTTGCACCATAAAAAGATAAAGTGCACTTGGGCAACTCTTGCGCCAAGGTTTCATTATGACCGTAAAAAATGCAGAATTCTTTATGGTCAGAGTTATTACCTTATAATATGCATTTTCTGTGAGGTAATGTCCATCCTGAGGATTAATCTTGTAGCGTCGGCTATGAATTGCGCACAAGTTTTATGACAGTATTGTGTAGTTAATGTTAGTAGAATTGATTATAAAGCTTGTCTACATGCGGACGTACGGAATATGTTAGGATAGGTTATGGCACTTTTTACCGTTGTGTTATGTTATACCTCAACCATAAGAAATATCAAACAAATAGGTGATATTTTATAAAGCCTACTTTCGTTCAAACAAGTATCTCATTCTTATTTTTCACTTTGGCTTCGAGGGATATTGTAGTTTTATTCGATGACTATTAATTTAAGGGAAGAAATTTTAGGCAATATAGTTATGTTTTAAACTATTTAAAAATGCTAATATGTCTGTCAGTTTCTCCTCTAATGTGTGCAAATTTCACAAAAAGAAACCTATACTACCTTGGTGTAGAGAGATTTTACCTATATTTTAAGGGAAACTTTGCTCCACAGTAGATACCACTTCAAAATATACAGTTTTAGCACCCAAGCATTTTAATTTTTTCTTTTAAACTGCATGTAAAGCTTTTTGTTTCTCACTATTTCTAACTCGATTTTTGCTCAAAATAACATTTTCTATTGTAAATGATACATTTTCTCAGGAAGGAACTATTAAGGGTAGTTAATTATGAAATCCAGGTATTAGAAAAGCTATATCTCAATTGTTACTGATCTATTAAATATTGTTAATATTTTATATTTTCAGTGGTTTCTGATATAAGGACTGATTATATTAGGAAATTTAGCAGTGGTAGAATAGGGCTTTCAGGCTCTTAAGATATTCTCTTCAGTAAACGTTGCCGAGAATATGATTTTAAATATGAAAATATTAACATCGTTTTTTTTAAACTTACGTCCTCCAACGTTAAGTCATATCGGACGGTGAATGAACTGGGTGAAGTGATGCTCACATGAGTCCGGGGTCCATGGAGCTTAGAATTACCCGACATTCGCCCATCAGGATAAGGGAAAACCCCGGAAGAAACCTTATCCAGGTAACTCCCCCTGACCGAGATGCGAACCTGGGACCTCTCGAACGTGAGGCAGACACGCTACCATCTGCGCTACCGAGGTGGGCTATTAACCTTGTTGACTGACTCTAACCGAACGGTCATCATTCTGGCTACCTGTCTTGACTCCCGACTGCAGTAGTATTTTTCTTGATTCCAAGTATTTTCTTCCTTCCTAGAAACTCGAAAGCTTTAACCTGGCCTTTTACGAGAGTGTCATTCTAAATGAAGAAAACCAACCTAGCTATATATGAACTACAAACTCATTAGTTTCTAAAGTGAAAGCCCCAAATATGATCATAGAAGTTAAGAGGGCTTCGTTTATTTAGTCTACTTTTATTTATAATGATTGTATTAAGGCAAACATAGGGTAAAAATCTGGTTAAAAGTAGAATTTATATTCCTCCAAATATAAAAACGTTATCATCCTATCATTCCGATAGGATTCACTCTTATATTGTTTACTTTACTTTGTTGTCATAATCAAGTCCCCAACAATTAATTTTTAGATAATTGCATTAAGACCTGCATTGTAATTTTTATAAATATATTAATAATTGTTAAATATACTTAATGTAATTACTTCCTCAACAAAACTCATAATCACAACGCAGATATGTACTACTGTTTTAATAAGGTTTTATATTCAAGTAGAAAATATTGCAGAGAAATGAAAAAGTACCTTTCAGTAAATAAGGATTCATGAGTATTTTTCCAAACTTTCGAAGTCTGGAAACTATAGACATAAAAACAATATAGTTAATATATTAATACCCGCCTCGGCAGCGTAGATGGTAGCGTGTCTGCCACACGTTCAAGAGGTCCCAAGTTCGAATCTCGGTCAGGGTGAGTTACCTGTATAAGGTTTATTCTAGGATTTTCCCTTATACTTGAAGACGAAAGTCGGGTAGCTCCAAGCTCTATGGACCCCGGACTCATTTGAGCATCATTTCACTCATTTCATTCACCGTCCGATGTGACTTAATGTTGGAGGACGAAAAAAACAAATAATATATTAATTACTTCTTGACTGATATGAACAATTTGTAATTCTTGTTAATTTTTCCCCACGTCTACCCAATATAACAAATGCGGTAATTACAAATATGATAGACTAATTAATTCCAAATAAACAATCATAATTCTGGGTCCAATGCCATATCTTCTACGGAAGATCATTACTTCCAGTGTATCTGTTACTAAGCAAATTTTTCTCATCCAATGTTCCATCCAGTTTATTTTCTTATACTTTATTCGTTTCGTAATTCCTCTTTAGTCGTTCCCATATTCAAAACAATTCATTACTTTATTTTCATTTATCTCATACCGTTTTTGTTAAATATGTATAATTATACTAGGAAAACATGAATATTTCCGTAATTAATGATATTGAATTTTTTTTCAGTATTTACGGTGTTAAAACATTACTTATGTAATCTGTCATAAGTTTTTATTTCAGACTGTAAACAGATTTATATTAACGTTGCTAATATATTCCTACGGTTAGCAAACAGAATAAATATTTCTAATTTGCTTTAGAAATCTTCAGTTTCTTTTGCACCACAAAGTTAAGGTATGTTCTAAGTTCTGCATTCATTCACTGTTTATGTATTTACATACTCAGTTGCTGACAAACAAAGGAAGCAGGCTAGCAAATACTGTCTACATGTTTCTCCCTACGTTCAGTTTTGATCCTCCGTGTAATATATCTTTGTGCGTCTGTCTAGTCTTGCATAGAATTGCCAGTGCATTCAACAGTGAAACGTTACATGCAAACGTGATCTAACTGTCTTGGTACAACTCCCGCCGGAGACATAGGAGTAGTTGTAAGTTAAACAACCTGTGCCCATTCACTATCAGCAACGAATTTCTGCAATTTCCCCATCAAATCCTGGAGGACTTGAAGAAACTGTATTTTATTAAAGGAAATGGATTAAAAAAAGGACTACACAACAATCGGGTGTCATCGCCAAATCTTGATACATTTTTTGATCCTATAATTTCAGAAATGATTTAACAGTATTTTATGTCACCTTATAATTTATGATTCTACTCTATTTTAATTCAGTGAAGAATAAGTAATGTAAGTGTGTATTGACCCAAAAGTTCGATGATTTCACCGGAAATGTATGTTTTGATGTCACCTATATTCCATTTTCTACACGCGCGAGGAGTGTGTATGTGTGTATGTATGTGTGTGAATAGCATAATTCAAAAACTGAAAGCCCATTAAAAACTAAATTTAGTGTTAAACTTCCGTGTTTTTCAAGGTTACAAAATAATAATTCTCAGGGAAAATAATTACATAATTCGCAAACTTACCTCGATATGGAGTTTTTTTAAATGTTGAGACACTACATGATGATCTTCAAGGTAATCTTCCTCTCAACCTTTACATAGAAAATGGTTCAGCAAGTTTTATCTTCTGAAGCATAGCTCTTAAAAATTTGGATTAAAACCACATGTTTTAAGATAATTACATGAATTAAATATAATTTACATTTTCTGGGAATAATCTGTGAATAACCTTTATCCTGAATGGCTTTTACATAACTGGTAAACTGTAGAAAAATATAACAATCTTTCTACAACAAAAGGTAGATCACTTTAAAGCAAACAGTTTAGGTCAAACCTTTTTTTCTGTGATTTACCATTTCCGAGATATTTCTTGTTAATTGGTTTGAATTTTTAAAACCTTAATATCTACCCAAATGGAATGTTGTTATTCCTTTTTTTCTTTTCTTTATCTATTTGTTTCTTTCCTTTTTCTTTCTCTATTTATTTCTTTCCTTTTCCTTTCTTTTCCTCGCTCGTGGTCATGCAAAGAGAAAGAAATTTCAAAGCCATCTCATAGCCACCCCCTCTGACAAGATAACTTATAGGTGATGTTCTGTTTTGTGAATTGGTTACTGTTTTTCAATGTGGCAACCTCTGTGCGCTAAGTCTTATGGTTTCCTTCTTTGCAAATATATGTGAGTTTGTTTCTCTCCAAGTTTGTTCTGAACAACATTTTCTGTAACACTTTATGATAT
The DNA here is from genome assembly GCA_030765055.1 of Mantis religiosa. Classification (NCBI taxonomy): domain Eukaryota; kingdom Metazoa; phylum Arthropoda; class Insecta; order Mantodea; family Mantidae; genus Mantis; species Mantis religiosa. The sequence continues at coordinate 59,810,066 of CM060956.1, read as the reverse complement.
AAGTAATTCTTTTCTCAGACACTATTAAAGATGGCTATATTAACATTAGAATGATAAAAGTAACTCTTAACGCTACTTTGAATCTGCACTGGCGTCAATAAGATGATTCGTTATTTTAAAAAGCGTTGCTAAGTTTTAGAGTAAGATGGTGTGGTTAAAAAAATCTATGTTTCTTAATAAACAAATTATCTTCAAAATTAGAATGCGTGGACCTATATCCCATAAAAATTTTAACCCAATATCTTGTGTAATTTCTGCCAAAATTAATGGTGAATTCAGCAGAATTAACATTGTTTATTTAGGAATTTAATCTCCCCGTAACAGAAATTAAGTATATAATTTTTTTGTATAAATACTTTTTAGAAGGCTTATGGATATTGCGAGAGCAGAAATTTATGCTGAATTTTTTTTTTAGTTGAACCAATAAAAGATCAAAGAACGTACGTCATTTTTGCACCAAACATTTCTTATGCATCACTTGCATCGCAGGGAAAGAAACGGGTTTTTATTGCACTGTTACAGCTAGCTGCATGTTGCTGAGAAATGCATCTTCCATTACTTGCAGGAACATAAATAAAAACTGCAACGGGTAGAGACGGCAGGAAGGTTGGAGGGGGGACTTCTGTCTCACACAAGAACGTCGTCTACCTCTAACGCAGCTACATCTTAGACCAACCATATGTTTAAAAAGTATTATGTGTAACAGTCACATGGGTTTGTTATCGTTTAAAATATATGCAAAATTCTATCACGAGTACATCATGCACAAGCCAGGTACTTCGATACATAATTCTGGGCGTTTCGTTGTCACAGGAAATATTATACTCCTGAACGAAAGAACCATATGGAATATACGTAAGTTTTATTTTCTATACTATTTATCAATAGCAGGTAGGGAAAGCTTTGCGTTCTAACCAAAAAATTTTCATCCAGGATAAGCTGAAATTATAAGATCGTGTGTGATTAAGCATATTAGACGGAGAGTTTTTCTTAAAAAAAAAATGCCACTTCCCTAAACTACATAATACATGGAAAAGTTTGTTACTTTACATGGCTGTAAAATGTTGATTCAAATATATATAATCTTGAATTTCCTATTAATAGCCTATAAAATTCTCTTTACGTTGATTGAATTTTAATATTGTACAACTGAAGAATCATTAAAATAATTCTTACTATATTGTAATATGTGTAATTTTTAGCTTTAGTCATTTTTTAAATGTTTAATGTAACTTAATTTCACAAAGTAAGTTTATGCTAGAAAGTTTCATCACAAGACCTACACATTATGCTTAAACATTGGAAGCATTTCAATGCAAGAATATACTGTGAATAACTTAAGGTAGATTTACCATCACTTTTTATATGCATTCATCATGTATAGTGTGATCACGTCAGATTTCTTAAACTGTGTGATATTTATTTGATAATGTCTAATTACTAGGTTTTATTAGCGTCTTTGAAACTATTACGAATTTGCATGAAGAGAGAGTGAGGGAGAGAGAGGAAAGTCTAAGAGAGGGACAAGAGTAAGGAAGAAGACAGTAAAAATAATATCCTAAATTATTAAAAGAATAGATAAACACCAGTGGAACTACAGTTCCTCGTGTTAAGTAATAAACATTTGCTTTAGTTTGGTTTGTGTTACTGCTTCAAGAAACAGCTCTGCTTCTGGTCTTGGAAATGTTTTGAACAGCCACAGAAATTCTTAAGCAGTTTATTTCAAGTTATCTACACTCAAACTTTCGCACTAAAGAAAGCAAAATAAGAGAGACCAAAGATTAGTAACAGGCAGTGAAAGCCGTTCCGACTCCAGAAGACTGTACGAGGGATGGAGTGATTTGTCACCTACACGCTTGTCGTCCAGGGGCAGTGCAACTTCTCCTTCCGTCTTAGCTTTAGTGCTAAAAAATTCTTATGCCTTGATATGAGAAACCAATATGACACGGAGAGGGGTGGGACAGAGGGAAAGTCACCCGCCTCGGTAGCGTAGATGGTAGCATGTCTTCCTCACGTTCAAGAGGTCCCGAGTTCGAATCTCGGTCAGGGGAGGTACCTGGATATGGTTTTTTCCGGGGATTTCCCTTATCCTCAAACGAATGTCGGGTAACTCTAAGCTCTATGGAACCTGGGCTCATTTGAGCATCATTTCACCCATTTCATTCACCGTCCGATATGACTTGACGTTGGAGGACGTAATTTACAACAACAAAATAAGCATGTTAGCGGGTTCTGTTAGAGTTAGTGTTTGAATAAAACTGGAAAGTAATATTCACAAAGGCTAAAGATTATTGGATACTGAATAGTAGAAAAGTGCTAAGTTACCAAATTCGAGTAAAAAGTGAGAGGTGCTTTGAAAAGTGCAAGATATCGGGGAGCATTACATGTGAAAAGGGCTAAGTCCATTGAACTTTCCAAGAGGTCCGAAATGCCACTACCAGATGGCAGCAGTGTTGAGTTTCCTTATGATTTCATGAGTAATGCAATGTGCCATTTAATTGTTTGTGGTTCTGTTTGGTTCCTTGATAAATGCATGCATAAGATTGTCATTCTCTCCTGTTTTGTATTATTCTTCAAATTATAAGTTGTGTGTGTAAATACTGCATAATGTTATGTCATATACAATCGTATAACATTGTCATATAAATTGAATCTTGTTAGTGGGTGCAGCTTCCTTCCCAGTGACTCTTGAGTTTGCCTTGATAGAGAAAAGGAAGTCAGTGACGAAGGCATTTGTACCCAGTGACCTATGCAAAATGGTCGAGGAAGTGAAGGTTGTTAAACCTGTCAAAGTAATTTCCATGAATAGTTCAAACTTTTTTAACACTCGAGCTGTGGCAGCTGAGATAATCTCCACCATAAATATGTACATTTCTACACCTGTCAACATATCATACGATTCATCAGATGTAGAATGTGTATAGCAAAGTCCTCAAAAAATGGAAACATGAAAAAAGCATTCAATCGGCTATCTTGAAGTCTCGTTCCTCAATAAACTCAATTACAGTGAAAAAAGAAGGATTTAAAGATCATGATCCCATTCATGGAAAACAGTGATCATATATAATTTTATATGCAGATCTGTGGTAAGTGACTGAGGAAGCTCCAAAAATAGCTTCACTGACTTTGCACGTTTTATGAAAGTCAATGTGTGAATTTCTTTCAGAACCAAACAATTCCATCGGTGTCATGATACTGTCAATAATGTATGATAAGAAACTCTCATTTATGACTGAAAACTTTGAGGATTAAATAACTAAAACACTGTACTACAGTCTTTTTGTTATAACTTCTGTCCATAAATTGGCTCTTTGTACCTTTCTACTGTTAAGTATCCAATTAAGGATAAAGGTAAGAGTGAAATTGAGGAACATTTCAAGATGGATAAGGCAGGGTTGATGTTCACATGTTTATCTAGAGTGGCATCTCGGTGATATCCTGACATTTGAATACTCGTCTACAACAACACAATAAGTAGATACTTTTATTTCTACTTCACCCAATGGGAGGAGTCTGATAAGCATTGTCCAGTATCATAAGGTCACCGTTCATTCACATTTTAATTACATCCAGTGGTAACCTTAAACCACAGAGGACATATTCTCGAAAAAAGTAGATATACATATGATTTCTGCCCTTGGTGTATGGTAGACATTTGCGTAAACACATGCAAATATATTGCATCCTAGTGAAAGCAGTCACTAGTAGATCAAGATCTCTATTGCCCTTGGATATGTCAAATATGCAATTCTAATAGCTGCCTTGTGTGTCTATTTCTTATTGCATTAGATGCATCCTGGAAATCTTTGTAAGCATGACACCAGTTTCAAGACCGGTTTCCAGACAGTTAAATTTAGCTATCTCCAATAGGTAATGAAAAGCGGACCATTTGTTTCCGAAAATTTTACTGACAGAAAAAAAATTCAAAGGAAAATGACGAAAAATGGCTAGTATAAATTTGCAAAGAAAACAAAATGGCTTGAGCACTCTTAAGATAACATACTTAACAGTAGCAGTAAAGCAGAACTTCTCCTGAACAAATAGGCTAAAGTTTACCTCACTATTCCTAAATATGGTGTCATTATTCTTTTAAAAATATATTTAAAATATAAATTATTGTATCCACAAAGCTGACTATGATTCTATGCCAAGGTTCAGAGCGTAGACTTAGAACCTCAAGCTATATAAGCTCTTCTGTGCTTAGGACACTCATAGGGGTACCCGCCAGGAGGGAGTAGTGAGATGAGCGGATACCAAGGGTAGTCGAACCTGAGATGGGACAAAGCACAACGCAAGATCCCTAACAATTTAGTTCGTAAACTGTGTTCTGCTACTCCCCTGCGGCCTTATGTAGCTCCTGTGGTGCCCGGTACACGGAGACCTCCCCCGATCCGGACGACGAGGATTTGCAAAGAGCGAATTCTGTTCCATGCACGTCGAAACTCTCGTCTACGCATAGAACCCCGAAATAGCCAACCAGTATGAAGCACGAACTGAAACGAGGTAAAATGGAGGAGTACAAATTTGGGAGATATAATTTTTCCTTACCAACTTTTACGTAGCGATACAGGGAAATACCAAAAAGGATGGGAACGAACTGCGGAACCCTGAACTACGAAATATAGGCCATATATTCTAAAGGCCTGGGTTATTTCACTCAGTGTGCACAAAGATAAAATACAAATAAAATGAAAGAGACAGTTTCAAATAATAAGACTCTATAAAGAACTAAAAAGTACAATTTTTTGCCATTATTCCATTTAGCTTTGCCTTGAATATAAAATTAGAAAACCAAGCAACCTTCCGTCTTTGAATTAAAGCCATGCTTTTCATGGGTCTAGAACAGTTTGTCACAATTTTGGGAAGAAAACATTTCCCCAATCTATCTAGGGGTATGAAAATTAGGTAATAGCCCTTTAATCACTATTATCAAATACCATATTTAAGAAATATGGTTTGTATGGGTAAAACGAAGCTACTACCTAATAGAAGTGTCCTTTTAAGGACCTCTTAATGGCGTATTTAAATCTATAAATGATCTTGTAGTCGTGATGAATGGCGAAAGTAACAAACACAGAAAACGTCTGTTGACTTTTCAAGGTTCATGATGAGGAGAGATAAATTGCTTCAGTAGGATCATAATGCTACACTGTTGAAGCAGCTGTGGCTTTTGCTATGAATGATACAGCGCAATCTTTTTCTCACGAGAAGGCCGTTATTACAGTAGACCATGCAAAAAACAGTTTCTTGCGTTTTTGTAGGTACATCGCGAACTTGCTGATGGGCGACAAACGTAAGGTAATTTGCATATGACGCCAGAGAATGTGTGAAAACAAAACACCATCGCCTCGACGGGAATCAAAAGACCGTGAGGACAGCCTTACAAATTAGTCCCCAAGGGTTTCTTTTTTTCTTTCGCTTTATTTCGCTTGCTACCTTAGTCTGACAGCGGTGCTCTTAACGTACATAGATTTTGTCTGTCATACTACTTTCATTAAAGAATCCTTGAAAAATCTGTTAATAGTATAAGTACAATGAGATCATGAGAGGAAGAAGTAGAATGGAGGGAAAATCCAAGTTATAAATTATAAGTTATTGAGCACATTTTTCACGTTCATTGGGAAAAAGTTCAATCACTAATGCTCATTCATATGGCTTGTAGAAAATCTATTTGTGAATAACACGTGTTAGAGAAGTTGAGCAGTATCAGTCCAATGTTTAATAAGAGTTGTTTTCCTTCCTATATGTGTATGGACGCTTTTCAACTGTTATGATTCTAGCGTTCCATTACACACTGAGTGTAAAAAACTACTTAATTTTGTTCAGGACCCTTTTTATCATACTTGAGATTCTTTTAGTGAATAGTGTAGTGTTTAATGCCCGTTTTTATTACATACGGCACCGCAGGTGGTGACACTGATGATAAATGAGATGAAGATGGGGCACCGGGGGAATGAGATGGCGGGGGAAACCGAAGGTCCCCGAGAAAACCCGGCCCAGCACCGTGTTGTCCACCACAAATCCCACTTTGCGGTTGCCTGGGATCGAACCCCGGCCGCCTTGGTGAGAATTAAGCGGTCTAACCATACAGTCACGGCGTGGCCGACATTCTTTTGCTGTAGCAAATCTACAACACGGTACCAACGGTTTTACTGTCCTTCCGAGAGAAGGTTACAGGTCGGAACTTCTTGAAGCATCAATTGTATTTGTTTGAACTGCAACTTCGGTACGTCTACTATCTTGGTAGGTCATGGTTATGTCCTTTTAATGCAGAGAATCCATATAACCCTTTAGTTAATACACTTCTTACGTACCGTTAGGTAATAGCCAAGAAATTCAAACCTATTGATATTTAAAAGTATTGGAGAATCCTCAATTAAATATGATATATATTAAAGATATTAAAATATTGAATTCATTGAAACAATGCTAATTTTTTAGAAAGCTGCGAAACCTGCAAGTTTTAAGGTTTAGGGTGTCCAACGCGAAAACAAGATTGATATAATTTCCTCGGGTTACGTTTTGGAAGTATGAATGAATTAATGTGCTGAAATTGTCTCAGTGGCTAGAAACAAGTCAGAGCTATAGCCGTTTCTGAGTACCTAGGGCATATCCATTTTCTAGTTGCCTACTGAAATTCAGTTGTATATCGCTCATCAGAGCTTCCGGTACACCTATAATTTAAGTCTGTGTAGGGAAGATTGCATTAGAAATGCTTGTCATCGCAAGTTCTTTGGCAGAAGTTCACTAAACCAATGCAACATAAAGCTATTGAACTTACGACCCCGCATGAGTTCGTGTCACCTTTAAAACTCATTTCTTCTCACCCAGAATTTATTTGCGTAATATACTGCTTGCGATTTTGTTCTGTAAAACAAATGAAGGAGCATTGACGTTTATTTTGAAATTCTTGCCGCCTCCACCACTCGTTGATCTGTTTTAATTTTTTTTTCAAAGCATTGTTTTACGTTTGGGCCATCTCCATATAGAGCGGGGCCGTGATATTGTGAACACGTGTAGTGTGAACCTTCCTGTTCCCCTTACATTATAGTACAGAGACTGCCGCCCGAACCCTTTACCGTCGCCACAGTCTGTAGAAAACTGCGGACTCATCTGACCAGTTTTTATAGCCTCTATTAGCCTGGTATATATTGCGCGCAGAACTGACTCAAGTCACTGCTATCTTGAGAGGGAAATTATCTCTAATGACTGGGTTTTGCTTCTCTGACTCCCAAAACACAAAAGTAGATAACTTTAATTAATTAAATGCGTTTGACTTTGCGATCGCCGAAACCTGTTAGAAATAAATAAGTAAATAGCATTGTATATTTAGGGAGCATTATTGTGCTGAATAAAGCAAACAGAATAATAAAAGTCATAAATTTCTTAAGAAAGTTTTCAAGACAATTAGGAATCAAGTGGCATTAACTCGGTATTAGTGTTTGAATATGTTGGCATTTGGCCGTATTCAAAAGCAGGGGTCCTTGTCTCTCAAAATGGTACTTTTTAACAGCTCATGGCCACATAATTCATTTCAATATTCTGTGCAATTTAGTTACCACGTTGATATTAATTTGTATGAAATAATCTCAGAAATTTTACAGGTATCTGATTTTAAAATATTATTAGTCGAATAGAACTTTTTTGAATAAACCTATTATTTGCAGGTAGTGTTAACTTTGTAAACACATATTTTTAAATACAATTTTAGTATTTTATTTATTTTATATCTCAAAATTTTGTTTAAAGAGTTCCATAAGCAATTTTAAAAATAGAATTAATTGAGTTGGATGAAAAGTTCCCAAAAATGTGAACCAGAATACTAAAACAAATCCTAAGTACAGGTTCAATTTCAATAACGAAAACAAAGTTCACCATCACAATGAATTGTAATATAATAAAATATCTGGGCAATAAGTAAATTACTTTCAGAAATTTTCTTTTCAAAATGAATCTTAGGAAACTGATCTAGTGGAACTGAGAACTTCCAAAAAGTGTAAAAGATTGGCTGCGAGGCTATATGTGTCCATATAGAGTGCAGAAATTGTTTTCGCACTCCATACATTACAAACTTAAAACATTATTAATGATCAAAGACAGAGTAATCACCTCAAAAATTTAACCCATATATGGCCAAATTATTATTAGTAATTGCCTAACTGTTAGCAAGCTGACATTATCTGCCTCCCAGGGGGCCATCAGTACTTAGCCCCTTTATGCTCCCAAAACCCAAGTTCTATGAACGGGCCCTACTTTGCATGTTTAAAATAATTATGAATTCAACCTCTGGGGGCTACATGACGGTGCTAATTAAAAGTGACCCTGATTTTTTTAATTTTAAACTTTTATTTCTTTAGTATTCTGTGCTGTCTTTTTTTAGCCGCTATTAGTATTATGCGCAAAGAAAGGGGATGATTTTTACCGTATGGGACCCTTGTGTTAACACCGCAGCTATGAGGAAGGGTGCAGATGTGAGAGCCCAAGTGTGTCCCTTTAGCTTCCGCTTCCTTCTGCTCTTTGTCTTAGTGGGCTCTTGCCTATTTATTTTGTGTCTCCCTTTTTAACGGACTTCCGTTCTCTGTGTAGGTACCAGCAGGATGTCTGGAAAGAATGGCTACTTTTATTTACATTGGTGTCAAATCCTCAAGTGTTCAGTAACCACAAGTTCCTGGATTCTTTCTACAGCCAATTAGATTGATCCTGATGCTTCTGTTATTAATAAAGAAATCGGGCAAAGGAACTCTCCTCGTTCTCGAGAGGTTCAAGGAGAGGCAAACAAATCTTGCATTTACCAATAGCTCTTAAGAACAAACACCGCACGCTCGTATGCACTTTTAATTTTGATTCTTACGATGTTTCCCCTAGAAAATTCGGATTGTGAGTCTCAGCTGTCAACAAAAGGTTATCTATAGACACTTCATGGGTCTTTGGATATGCTTTCAGTAATTAATTTAATCTTACAGCAGAATATATTCTAAAATAGCCTTCCGTTTCTTCCAATGTAACTAATGTTGTTCAATCCCAAATTTTTATCCCGGGCAGAGTAACCTTGAAAATTTCTAATTCAGAAAGTGCCATTAGTTGTATAAATTCACAAATACAGCAGATAGGAGGAAATAATTATACATGAATATACATACATTGGAGCATTTTCTAACTTGCACCACCACCGAAGAATCCCCTCCCTACATCAAAATGCTCCGTCTTGAAATCAGGTTCGTCCCCCCTCACTTTATGTATAACATTCAGTTCAACATAAACTGCAGTATCGTGAGTGTATGCGGAGTGTTTTTCGCGATTTTATTTCTATTATAAGGTTCTAATTCAATGATTCAGTTCAAAACGGTAAGTGATTATTCTGATCTTTAGACAAATCGATTTCTGATAGCTGCATAAACATCTCTCTGTGCAACATTTGTGGCGATGTTCTTAAAATCGGCAAAGGATATGTGTAATAAAGCTCTCGATTTACATTTAGAAGACGAATAAGGTGAATGTTGAAGTATAGTTAGATAAAAACATGTGAATGTAATTCCTACATAAGATTCTTTTTGCGCCATTATAACCCTATTAGTTTGGGGAAGTCAGGATGCCAAATAGCATTCTTTTCTCGATCTGTAATCTGATTTATGTTTATGGAAATAATCACCGCACTAGAGCTATAAAATTCAGAAATAATTGTGGTAAAGGATATGGGAGGTCTACTAGATCAGACAGTAGAAAACGACAAAGAGCATTTGGGGCATGGAAGTTTCTAACGCATTCTATTGAACTGATGCCGGTCGAGATGTTTGGCCATGATACCATTGGGCGTGGGGCACTTCTGTCATCGCCTTTTAGCGGAGAAATCGTGCAGGGCGACTCCACCACGTGCCCAAATCTTCGTGACGGTCCTCCCATACGCATCCATCTCTCGTCCCGTATTAATGCGATAAATCGATTTGATTTGCCTTGTTATCGATGATGTGCCAAGTTATCACAAGAAATGCCACGAATGGTTTTGGATTTGTAGGAAAGTAACAAAGTATATACAATTATCTATGTCCATCAAATATCGATGTGATATTAATTTTGTAAGGGAAAACAGTGTGAAGTAGATTAAAACAGAATAATACAACTATATAAAACGTTTCAAATAATTATGTTTCAAACTATCTCGCCTGAGTAATTTATAAGCCTACTTTTTCTGTCATTTACCTATAGCAGGTAGAGAAAATATTGTATTGCATCCGAAAATTGAATACCGAGATTTCACCCAAAAATATATGTGGTCTTATTAAGCGTTATTCACCAATCAGAATCGATCTTATTCGATAATATTAAACATCGTGTTTAAGAACTTATAACCGAGGAGAGATTTAGTGGTATTCAAACTTAACATTTAAAAGATGTTTTACATTCACATTACTCCCTCATTTATTAAAAATATAATTTTAATTACTTCAAAGCTAATAACATTCATTTGATTTTACTGTATAACCGCGGATGTTTTCCATTTAACCCACAGTAGGAATTATTAAATTATTTAATCCTATGTTTTTGCTGAACTTTATATTCTAGAAAAGTTAATGTCAATTATTAAAATAAATTAACTAATTAAATAATTAAAATTCACCGGCAAGTCTTATGAAAGCTTATTCTTCTCTCAGCTTCATGTTAAAATAAACGTGGGTAGAAATGGTTTTATTGAAGGTACAATTGGAACGAGGAGGCGTAGCCCCTAGGTTTCAGTGACAGTTAAATCATTTAAGAGCTGGTTGCTGTGTGAAGTATATGAAACTCCATCCTTTTAGCTTGACAGAGGGACATATAAGGACTTCCCATTCAAGAAAGGTAAAGGAATTGGAAAATTCAAACCAATAAAAGGGAATGACTTGGCAATGTTTAATGCTGCAAAGGATGTATGACATAAATTCGAGTAGTGAACCTTAACGAACATTTACGTTTTTAAGTAATATTTTGTCTTACTGTTTGCAAGTTATGCAAAACTCAATCCGAATAAAGAGGACTTAATAGGCTATTTACAGAAAATTTAAGATATACATTTCATTTGCATGAAAATATCTTTCTTAAATATGTGGTAACTGCATCAAAATACTGGACCCATTTTTGAGAAAATTATAATATTTGAACAAGGTTCTGTGTAAAAAGTAGTTTGAGAGAGGATGTTCTTGGAAATCTCCTTGTTACATCTTTGGAAGATACTAGGCATACTTAAATACAAAGTTACTTAAATAGTTTTTGTTTTCGATTTATGTTCAGACATAATTCACAGCCATAGCACAGAGGGATCAGTTTTTAAAAACAAACTTCCTTTGAGGGGCTTTACCTCCGGTAAAATATTCAATAGAGAAGAGAAAGTAGAACATACTTAGAGGAGAAGGAGTAGATCTACGTACTGTCACACAATTTGTTTGTTAACGAAGTTGCCAATGAGCCATACTTTGGTCCCGGAGTTCTTTTACATGCCAGAGAATTCACCCACACAAGGCTGTCGCTTTTAAGCATACTTAAAAAACATCATTTGTGGCTGTTAAAACATAGTTTTCAGTTTAACTCCTTCAATATCAATCCCTCCATTAACTTTATTTGACTAAATTGTTATTATTTCGTCAATATACTAACTAAAAGTGCGGTTTATAAAGGACAGCTTTATCTTGTGAAACGTTGGTAGCGTATCTAAGGGACACAGTTAATACTCACAAGCTCCAAAGAAAAAGCCGGACAAATTCACCTCGTAATCTCAAATTTAATTACCGAAAAAATTATTAACCCTTTTGGTATTGCCAAACATAGATGAAAAAGTAAAATTGTTTCACATAATAATAATTTGTAGAAGAACTACTAAGTGACAATGGACAGAGAGGTTCGTTTAACTTGAGAGGCATTGGCCCTAAGGCGTGATAATTCGCATCTCTTAACACGCACGAAACAGCTAAAATCAAAGACACCAACCTATCCCAATTATTAGTCGGTGGTCTGCGAACATCCATCTCATTGCAAACCCCTACCGGGCAGTGGATGCAACTCTCATCTTATGTGTATGTGAAGGAATGTTGTAAGATGCTAGTCGGATAATAATCATATGGTGCTTTGTACTTTGTGGCGGTTGATTATGGGGTACGGTATATTTTTATAATGATATCGAGGATGGTGGTGGGGGCAAGGAGATTATTGTGGGTGGATATAAGCTCCATATACTTGACCTCGTGGGTCATCCTATCTTCCTAAAGACATTCTACGAGCCCGCTACCCAGCTGTCGTTTTTTATTCCTTTTTTTTCATCAAACTCATTTCCTTTCCCATTCTTATGAGATGCTTTCCTCCTTTATTTTCATCTACCTTAATGTAACGAAGCTGGGGAAGTGTGTATGTTACGAGATGTATAGGTTTCCAAGCGGCATCCTTTGCAAACAGCGTGTTCTTGATATCGTGATAGCAGGCGACTCAACGGGGTATCTTTCTAGGTCCTGTCAGCTTCTGTTTAATTGAGTGGTCTGGTGTCAAAATTCATCTATCCCGCACGCACACTGAAAGGTAAATAGTGCTTATTTACTGTCAGTCAGTATACTGTAAGATATTTTGCTATTTCTAGTTGCAAGTCTCATTGCTGTCACCACATACATAAATATTTAATTAACTTAACGTTCGATTTAAGCAGTGTCAAATCGCTGAAGTTATAAAATTGTAAATTTTTTCTATTCAAAGTTATTTTGCAGGTGTTTTTCTAATTACCTTTAAATAGGTCTTAAGCAAACAAAAACACAAACATATTAAACTATATTCAAGAAAGGAGCTTACAAATTGTGACATGCAAAATATTTCTACGGGGCCCCTAATAGGGTACTCCAAATTCAGTCTCACAATTTTAAATGGAACAGTGATACAAGTTTACTTCTCTACTACATACTTTCTACGCCGCGCGCGGCTGAGTGGTTAGACCGCTCGAATCTCACCAAGGCATCCCGCATTCGATCCCAGGCGACTGCAAATTGAGATTTGTGGTGAACAACACGATGCTGTGGCGGATTTTCTCCGGGATCTTCGGTTTCCCCCGCCATCTCATTCCACCGGTTCTCATCTCATATATCATCAATGTCACCGCCTGCGGTGCCACATTTAATAAAAGCGGACGTTAAACACTACATTGTATACTTCCAGTAACTACAGAGACACTGTATTCCACCCCGAAATTTCACCAGAAATACAGATTTTGAGAACTACGTGTGCCCGCCTCTGTAGCGTAGGTGGTAGTTAATCTCTCGGTCAAGGTGAGTATCTGGATAAAGTTTTTCTGGGATTTTCCCTTATCCTGAAAGATGAATGTCGGGTAACTCTAAGCTTCGTAAACCCTGGGCTCATTCGAGCATCGTTTCACCATTTCATTCATCGTCCGATATGACTTAACGTTGTAGGACAAATTAAAAAGAGTCTAGGGCTGTCTGTTTGATAAATAACAAATTTAATATCTAAGTTTAACGTTCTGAAGAAAACATTTAAATAAAAATCTGTGTCTCAAACTACCCTGCACATTAGTTTTAATATAACCCATACACAACTTTTACATACTTCTTATAAACTTTAAAGTAGGTTTTTATTTAACTTGAATAACATCATTTTTTCTGAAATATCAAACCTGAATGAACTATATTTTTTTCTGATTTAAATAGATAATATTCCTTACCTAACTGCATCAGGAATTAATTGTCATATTTTAATATTTGTAGCGACTATCAATAAGTACCTACAAGCTTTAATGTTTGCCACTGCTGTGTAAAAATAAAACGGTAGAAGTTTTATTTGAGTACGTAAAATGAAAAGTATTGCAAATATATTATGACAAAGGAACATCGCTTAGCGTTCTGTAAGCGCATCTCCCTTCTACATTAAGGGCCATCTCTTTCAGACAACTCGTGGTATGACATTTTCCGTGATGGTAACAAATGATACGCTTTGTCTCGATTCATAAAATTTCTTTTTAAAGAGCGAGGGTGGGTAACCCTTTTACCCTAGGAAACTAACCAACCTCTTCCCTCCACTTGTTCTGCCCTTGCTTTCCGTAAAAGAATCTCAGCCTTTTAAAAATAACCAAAGAGACAGGGGGTTTATCAAGTTATTTTGTAACTACTTTCTTATTAAGAAAATAGGCTCAAAGGGCAATGCCGAATTTTATTACCACTCAAATAAGTTTAACACCAAAACGTGGAAGCTCCCATTCTGGAGATACCCATCGCCCCCCTCACATTGGTATTCAGTATGTCTCCCTTGTCAATAGCCGAATCCTGATATGCTTTCTCATCTTTTACATCACTTTCGATTCACTGATTTCCTTCTCATCTATTCTATGCTTTTAGGTTTAGTAGTATAAGCAGTGCCGGACAAATGTCGCGGATGCTTGCTCAAAGAGCACTTCCAGTAGACATTTTAGGACTTGTTATTCAGTGTGTCGTTCATCAATCCTCACCAGTTTTGGAGTCTGTTATTGCTAGGAACTTCCGCACCTCTTTGCCGTTTGTCTGGCTACGACATGTAGCCACTCCTGGTTGCTTCGCTTCATCCCTTTAGGATGCTGCAGAGGGAAAACATAAATATCTCATCACCCATCAATCCTATAGGAGAAAGATTATATATTTTGTGAGAAGTCGAGTTCAGTGGCTACATAGATGTTCTGCTTTCCTGATGGATATCTTCAAGCCGGTTTTATTGAAACCTTCAGTGTACAAGGAATAATAAATAACTACATTTTTTCGCGATATATACGTTTTGAGTCGTCCACTGCTTGATTTTTGATCATGAAAATTCGTATAACTCTATTACATACCAGTATTGGTGTAATTGGCAGCTATTTTATCCCCTTTCACTCCAGATGGGCATGATTTTTGCTCACGAGGTGCATTTAGTGGACTTTTACCATTTCTGGAATTCGTGGTTTCATTCTATGCTCAAATATGAAAATTCTAACCTCTTTATAACCTACCTCATTCAATTTGAAAGTGGGATATTTAAAGATCTGTTCTCTTAGCTTACAAAAAGTTAAATACAATGCTGCTTGTGTGGAGATAACAGAAATGAATTATTGCTGCATCTTAAACTTTGTATTATTTATAACTCTTGAACTGCAAATGTTTTAAATTGATTCCCACATTTCTGTTAAGTAGACGGTTAACGTAAAGTAGAAACACCGCACACATACGATCAACTATTAAAATGAATATGCCACTTTATACAGCTTTGGTCCACAAAGATGTTTTCAATATTGACATTGGTATTTCTTGACTACCTTCCCATAAAACATTTGAAAGCGAGAACGCGGCTAGTTCTTCACGTGAGAAACAAACACGTATTACTAAGTATAAACAGTCTGAGTTTAGACACAACTAACATGACCCTTTTTTATTCCACTCTTCTATTTGGAAACAAAGGGCCCAGGAATAGCATCGCAAACGTTATTTCTTTTCAAACTTAGAAAATGAGATTTGTTTCGTATCTCAGAAATGCTTCATTTCTTTTCCCTTTTTACCATTATATTGATGATGAAAAATCACGTTACCCACCGTCCAAATGGTTTATTTTTATGTTTGGGTTCCTTAGTGTATCAGGCTTGTATATTCCCATACACACATACATGGATTGCATGCACGAAGTCTGTTTTAAAGAAAGAGGACCCCTCCTCGTGGGTCACATAAATAAACTTGGTTTCGAAGTTTTATAAATGTGGTAAAACTCCGCCCGCCGCCCCTCGGGACCAATCTTTCGCAAAGCTAAGTTAATAACAATCAAATCAAACTCAGTTCCAATATTCCCTAACTTTACTTTTAAACCAGTTCTTCCACAACTTTGGTGCATGAAGACTCTCTCTATGAAATGTTAACACAACTCCTCCTAGGATACAAATACATAAATATTGAGGGAATAAACTAGTCGTACCATTCTCCAACAATGTCTTCCTTGTTTGTAAAGAATAACTTGAAGGGATGTCCTCTGGGTTCGAAGGAACCACCTTCCCTTCATTATTTATACTCCTATAAACTATTATTATTGCTGCCATTAATGTGTTTCGGTCTTATGAATAATTTGTGTATACCAGCAGAATTATGTGCATCAAGTGATTAGTGGAAAAACTTGCAGATATCGATTACTTTCTCCATCGCGTGCTTTCCAAAAATTGAATTTCAATATTTAATGGAAAGGAATATTTTGTGAAACTGAATTCGAAAGCATCTTCTGTTTTCCTCTGCTAATTGAATTAGATATATGTGTTTTATTTTACACAGGCGATGATTGGAAACTCAAAAAGAAAGAAAAACGGCGCCATGGCTGAGAGGTTAGACGCACATCTCTCGCCAAAGCGGTAGGGTTCGAATCCAGGGGACAGCATTTTGGTATTTGTAGTGAAGGATGTGGCGTCTGGGTGGCTCTGCTCTTCTCAGGCACCCACTTATAAGTTATGAAGGATTTAAAGTCCTCCATTTGCTGAAGGTTAAAAATAGAATAAAAAATAAAAAAATAAAAAAAATATAATGGGAAAAAATCTAATATACATTTGAGAGGAAGGAGACAACAGCATAATTAAACAATTAGAAACTGGGTGAGCATAAAAGTTTGTATTTATTTCCAGATACAGATATATTTGAAATTCATTTGAGGAACTCGTTAGTGAAATTTCTTTCAATGATTTTAAATCAAGTACATATTTTATTTTATGTTTTAAAAAATAACTAAATTGAACAACTAACATTAACATAAACAACTCTTTGTATAAAATCAAATTATAATTATTTACTCGGCATTCCTTGAAGCTATTGGTGCTCCTAATCTCTAAAAGAACAAGATGAAGATTCTCAAAAACTTGCTCTCACTTCAAGCCATCCATTCAGTGAAGAAATTGTCGATCTAGATGGCTCAGTTGGTTAGGTGCTGGCTTAATGATCCCAAGGTTGCAGATTCAAACCTGCTTCATTCCCATGGTTTGTGCCTTTACTAGCATGTAACTGAATTACTAGGGGACCAAATTTCGGCACACCGACGATGCTGATACGATCTGCTAATTACCATCTTATTAGCAAATAAATTATTAGGAAAAAGTTTCTTTAATTGTTTTTACCCATTTTCCTGGAGCTATACTCCAAGTAGTAATAATCGCCTCGTTGTAACGAATTTCTTCATTACTACCGTCAATATAACCATAACTACTTCGGCACAGTAAATTAGTATTGGAAAGCTTTTTTTCTCTTCATCCGAAAAATTGCCTCTTTAAACTTTTAATCCCTTCCAGTCAATATTTGAAACGCTGAAATAATAAAACAACTTGTAACAAACGTTAAATTCCTATTCAATATATGCTATTTGTGCTGTGTTAGAACTTTGGATGTTTTCTATTTTCGAGAAATAGTTATATGGAAAACACCTATTGCTATCCCTAAAATAGTTTTAAAATGTGCTCTACTTTCCATAAAACTAGCAAATAAATTATCTACATATATTCAGAATAATCTCAAATTGCTTATTATGAAACTGTTTTGGTACGAATTCTTCAAGACAGATGAATGTAAGCGAGCTGTTCTAAATATTTTCAAAGAGAAGACGGATCCACACTGCCCATCCACTTGTGCCATGTTATATTGCGATAGAAGCTTGAAATATGATAGAATTTCTCTTTGTTTTACTTGTATTTAACATGTATTGGTACCGTTAGACAAGCATGTGGGCACTGCTGCGCTAGCAGTGGATCTCCTTAGCACAGAGGCGTCGATTTGAGCTGTACGGTATAAACATTATGATTTTCTCTTTGGAACTGATGAAATGGCACTGTTCACCGTTGCTCATAATGCATTTTGTTGCTAAGATGTCGAAGCGTTGCTGAAACCTGGAAGATAGTACTTTTGTATCAGACCTAATCTTCTTTCTATTTTATTCCCATTACTTTTATGCCATTTAATTCTGATTATCTGCGATTTTCCGTTCGCTTTAAACATGTACGTTCTATCGTGATATTTGCAGTTTGCAGATCACGCAACCTTTGAAACAGTCTGTAGTTATTGTTTTATTTTCCGTTTTGTGCTTTTTCCTTCTTTTTTCACGTGATATATTGTCTTCCTTTGCCATCCATCTAATTTATTTTAGCTGACAAATGGGTCCTTGGAGGTTCATGCATTCGTTTCGCAGTAAAAGCTTAAGAAACTTCGATCAGATGGCTGGCTGAGAGATTCCAAAATCTATCATCCCTGGGATTCCAGTTCAATTCTGTTTGTTTAGTACATGAGAGAACCTGCAATTTTTCAATCTGTCTCTCTTCCCTTTCTTTTCTCTCTGCCTCTCCCTCTCATTTCCTGTTGCTTCCACAATCAGTAACAACCATTTTTCTGTAATAATGTTCGAAATTAAATTATTTCTTTTCATTTTAAATACAAACAATGGTTTACCGTTCGTTGTTGGGAATATAATTGAATATGATACTTTAATAGTCTAGATTTCCTAAATCAAAACAGAAATATGCAAAGCCTTTAGTCTTTCATTCTGACGTAAAAACTGTTCAACTAACATTAAGGAGTGGAAAAATGAAAAGAACTCTTTGTGCCTTTTTTACATTTAGAATGATTGTCTCCTGTGATAACCAAAAGAGTTCGCACAAATAATAAAAGTTAGCATGAGTAGAATGTGCATCATATTAGAATATGTGTGAATATTTCTAGAAATATTTACTTACCTTTGATTATATGACAGACATATTTACTAATAATAATTGATATTCTCTGAAGCCATTAACTTTTTCTTCTGTTGTACTTTAGACCATCATAAACCTTACCTTGATTTCTTTTAACTGGTTTGTAAAACAGCATAGGTATGTTTGATATCTGACTATACCATCTGAGTACCCCATCGCAATGTTCTTGTGACAATAAATACAGCTATATTCATGACAGGCAGATTCACGCTTCCACCTGCTACTTTCCCCAGATATTGGCCATACGTCATATAATCTGACAAAGCAATTTTGACATTAATACACATAATCTTTGGGCTACTGGGAATATATCAGCGTTAGTGTATGACCAGTATTTTGTGTCGCTAGTTACTTTGTTCTACTTCACAATATCCGAGGAAAACTAAACGTCACTAAAGGAAATGTTGGTATCTATTCATACAATAAATTTGTAAGCATTTAATACTAGCTTTCGATACTGGGTAAATAAGTGATGCAAAGAGTGCATCAGTGTTGAGGTTCACATAACTAGCCTCAGCGAAAAAAGTAATATTTATAAGAAGATTCGTCTGTCTATCTTTCTAGCTGCCTGTCTGGCTATGAATGGTATAGATTAAAAATTAAACTTTTAAAAAATTCGAAACTTCATATTTGAGTCCCCCAATGTTTTATCATGCCAAACAAAAGTTTCTAAGAAAGGCCTCTCAAACTATTTGTTTGTATTTTAAATTTTCTGAAACATGGCTCCAGTAATTTTTATTATCTAAAACGCCATATTTTAAGATATGTTCAGACGTTTACAAACCTGTATATGAAATTGTTTTGTAAATGCGTTTTACCACCATGAATGAAGTGTACTTAAATTTTAAAAGATAGACAAGATCATACATGGAAAATGTGCAGTTCATTTACACTCGATAACATTTTCTGCAACACTAGCGGCTTTCTAAAATACTCTTTCTAAAACTTTTTAATGTTCCTAGTGTTTGGCTTAAAGCATCTTAAGCGATTTTTTTCTTTTGTAACCAGAAAATGTTTACTGTGTGTTTACAGTTGTGTTTTTGGTTTCTATGTCATACATGCAACTAGATCCATATTTTATAATTTGAAAATAACTCTACTTATGTTAGTAACCTAACATAAATAGAAGACTCACTAGGCTGGCCCTTTAGCTGAGATGTGCGAGGAGTCCAGGGTTCGATTTCCGGTTGGGGATGAATTTTTTTTCTAATCATAATTATTCCCTATCCTTCTCAGAGTCTACAAGTATGAATTAATGTTAATATGAGTAATTTTAATGTATAAAACTTAAATAAAATTCATAAACTCAGTAGTAAGTTATGAGTTAACACTTTTGTCTGACAGGCTATATGTAGAGAAGGTCGTGTGAGTGTAACATTATACACAATAATGCCATCGATTTACTGCCAGGAATTTGAATATAACAGACTTACATTGCAAGCTTATTTCTTTATCCAAAGATCAATATTGTCGCCTCTACTAAGAAGTTCATTGATGGGTCATGTGAATTTAAGGCGGAAGCACAGATACTTCTAACGTCATTCTCAGGCGTTTTCCCCCCTCTTAATTTCTTTGACTGAGCTTCTCACTAACCATCAGAAACACGTACATATACAGAGAAACTATTAATAAGTGTGACGTCATGCTAGGGTGAGTGGACACTGCAGGGCTGAAGAATGAGGCAGACGCAGCTGCAACTGCCATTTTAAATAATGAACACCCTTTTTTCCTATCCTCCCTACCGCCCAGTAGTAGTAATAAAAAGAATTGAAGGAGTAGGAGGAGGGAGAGGGTGGTGAATAAAAAGATTCCGTGCTGGACAAGCGGACGAGTAACCCTGATGGACAGTGCTATCAATAGTCTGCAACAAAATACAACACGAAATCGTGGACTGTGCTTAACAGTTTAGGTTAAAATGCAACATCAGTTAATTGTAAGTTTAGGTTATTCCAAACACACCAGGCCATTCCATTTGTTGTTCCTTTATATAAACACCAAGAATTTACGAGTTGAGGAGCATCACTATATCGTTTTGGTGCAGGTAAACATTGACAGTCCGTCTAATCGACAAAGACCAGCAACTTGTTTCAATCAAGGCAGATAAGTTTACTGATTTAGTTGATTTCTTAAGTGATCAAAGAAATGAAAATTTCGCGAAGTAAGTGAAGCTTTTGTGGAAAAGCTCAGCAGTAAAACTAAGCTTGCGTCTGGGGGAAATCCGGCTTAAACTTCTTATTAAGATCAACCCCACTAAGATCTCTCGTGAACCACCTATCTGCAAAGGTCAATGTTAGGTAATATACAGTTGCCATAACCTGGGTTCATATGAGAAAACATGAAGGTGGACAGTATAGCAAGATTAATAAGCCCAGCATCAATGCTATATCCCCATTCTCGTCTCTCACACTTGACAAGATGAAAGGTATATTTGTAATACGACTACCGCACTTCCAAGAAAAGCGAGGTCAATAAATATTGCCAGATTACATATCCTGTCCAGATATGCCTGGTCATTTTATTAAGTAGTATAAGGTTGAACTATATCGCCAATAATGGTAAATAACTCCAATGGTACACAGTTTGGCATAAGCAAACTACTTCCCACAAATGTATGAAAAACCTGTCTTTTACTTGGACATGTTCTAATGCAATACACAAGAGAAATTGCCTCTCTTCAAGTAAGATAGTTTGGACATCCTTTGCCATTATCTACAGACCACTTCTTTAGTAACAAATCTATAAATAACAATATAATAACAACGAAGATATATTGATCAGTAGAACATACGCTTAAACTCATCGATCAAGTTAGTGGTTCTAGAACTGCCTCAGTTTTGAATGAAAGTCTCAGGATGACTTCTTAAATAATCCAATATTCCAATAAACTCAGCAAAGTCTGAGTGGTAAGTATTTGCAGGCTCATACAGTTAGATTGTACATTTGAGAGAGATGAGGACATCGCAACCTGCGTCCATGATATTCAAAACATTGCCGAAATATTTTTAAAAAATTGATCTTGACTTATTGCAATCAACAGGATGTGAAGGGCAACGCCACAGATAATCAACAGTATGTTGGTGATATTCCAGCACTGAAACAAAATCAGAAGCATAAGTATGTGAGGAAATAAATCCACAGTGCGAAGTATTAGGACACTCTAGCAGAGGCCTTTGTAGCATGCCACAGTGGTATCACCTGTGCTTCTGTCAATAGCATGCAACAAATAACTATAGTGTAGTTGGAGCATTGTACAAAGTAGGATATCAACCGGTTTACACTGTTCAACCAACCAATGCACTGTATTAGTTCTCGAAACGTAGTATTTGTGTTGGGACACAAAATAAATTTGGTTGTCATGTCACTGACATGTACTGGTTCTGAAACAAAGAATTGCTTTAATGTTGAGAGAAGTTTTTGATTGCTGCTTACTTTGTTACTCGACAATTTATTTGATTCTACTATTGATTTAACTATACATATTTATGTTGACACAATTCTGTATCCTAAAGCTTGTGAACCTGTACACAGCAAAAGCGCAACGCTATGTGTATATGCTTCTTTCCGGGGTAATTTTAATGCAATGTTTTGAGCACACGGGGGCACGTAAATGCCTGAAGGATACTTGTTGTTCTTTTTGTTATATTGCTGGGTCTTTTGTTTTGTCGTCTAATTTGCATGAGTAATTGTTTCGTCGAACCGGATAGCAAGATGTTCACTGCAGAATGTTTCTTTCATCGTAATCAGTAATGGGGACCATATAGCCGAAGGCTGCGTTAGCCACGCATTCGTTGTTCAGGATTTTTATGATAAGGGAAGCGCGTACACAACTGTGAAACTCTACCAGAAACTTTACATATATGCATATTAAAGTCAAAAGGTAAACTATGAAAATTAGCTATTATATCCAACTGTAAAACATACAGACTTATGTAATAGCATAAAGATAAATGCAACATTAGCTAGCATTTGTTCTATCGACAGATCCAAAACACGTCGCTGGTTGTCTCCTGGGAAATACAATGACCTCCGTAAGTTTGGATGCAAAATAATGTAGACATGAGATGTTTTACTCTATGAAGTTGATGAAGATACGGCTTGTATTATGTGATAAGTCAAAGAACAAATTGTTACTGTGGCAATCGCACGGAATTAGGATAAGCATTAACTTCTTGCAAATACTTATTTCATTTGGAGTTTTAAACCTTTATAATTTGGTGTGTGCCTTTTTACTGAAGTATTTTATTAAGCAAAACATTTAGTTGAATAACTGGTGTTAACCTTCAAGATAGATTCTATTTTAAATAGGTTTATGTGTTGTTTTTTTCACGTAAGAATTTTATGGATTCTTCATGACTTTCACAAAAGAATGCTTCAGGAATTCAAATTATATAATTATTGAGTCTTGTGAAAAAATTTAAGCAACAACTTTTTTCTTTAAAATCTTCAGTAACTTTATGTACAAAATTTGGATAAAATTAATATTTAGTTATAGTAATGTTTCGTTATTGTATTATTCGTGAACATAACCTATTTTTGTATATAATAATGTTGGACCTTTTAGTGCTGGACATAGCCCAGAACGAATAACAAGCACAGAGAAAGCCACAAAATTGTAAAAATATCATATTTTAATTTGTATTCATGATTCAGAAAAACAGATCTTGTTAATTTTTTTAAAACATTACATATCCATGTACGCTGCGTAGCGAGGAGAGAGATAGAATGAGGGAGGTTGGGTGGGTGGGAGAAAGCAAAAGAGAGAAAGGAGGAAATGAGAAAGGGAGAAGGAGAATAACCTGCACAGTTAACAGGAACAGACCTGCGATTCTTAAACAACCGTTCAGCCTTAGATACACGGAGCTTGACGCCATTCTCGGAAATGCTGATGGTAGTGAAGATTATAGCTGGCTATGCGTCATCCATCCACGTGCAATCCTCACCCAGTTTGCATACGTGATGTCCGTAGCATCCCTACCCTCCTCATTCACCCCCTTCGACCGTTGAGCTCTGGGTTCCAATCCCGGCATGGGTTAGGGTATCCTCTTATTTGTGTTCGAGGGGGAGGGGCGAATAATGCGAAGGGTAATCACCCCAAGGGATGCAGCGTTGCATCATCCCTGTTAGCATCCTTTGCAGCGTCATGCTTTGTTGCTGAAATGTTCATAATGTTCGTTAATCTTGAAATTTAAACTCATATGGGGCCATTAGTTGCTATAAATAAATAAAGAATCGAATTACTTCCTTTCAGGAACTCATCCAATTGCAAAATATAATAAGGGAGGTCCGTGGAAACACTCATGCTGAAAGTTGGTCTGTAGCTCATGGAGTTAACAGTGATGTCAATGGCATTTTTATTGAAGCTTCTAGATCCCTGCTATAAGCTTCTGTAGATCTGTGTTAAATTCTATATAATGATGATGATGTTAATAATGATGATAATAATAATGTTAATAATAATAAATAATTTACTATATGAATAATTTACTTCAGAAAATACAATTTAAATCATTCCATTTTTAGAAATCATTGCTTCAAAGTAAAAGCGTTATTTTAAAAATGCGTATACACATTCTTGGGAGGAGAAGAAATATTCCTTATCAAAATAGTCCAAACTATAAAATTTCAAACTAACTCTATAATGGAAGGTTAGAGTCAAACTTAAAAATTAATTGCCATATGTGGGATTTGGACCGTGGATCTTCCAGTCCCCGTCCGGTTGCTGTTAACCATTGACAATGGAAGAGAAGAATTTGCTTGATAAGCGGTGCATTGGTAGGAATGATGAATGAGAAGGGAATTCGGTAAAGGAAAGCAAATGGAAAAATATTTCATATGTGGTGATAAAGAATAAAGAGCATAAAATAAGAAATAAGAGTTTTCTTGGCCAAAAAGCTGCGAGTGTCTGTTGTTGGTTATTTTTTTTAGCAGAACTGTCACTCTACAACAAAAAGTTAAAAAGCACCCTGCGCTTAATAAATGAACTTCTTTTCATCTCGCTTCACTCTTTTATTCTTTCTTTATTGATTTTACGACCAATTCTTCTTACTTTATTTTTAACAGTCCATACCAAGGCACATATTTAAGATGCAATCAAAGATTCATTTAAAATGCGCCGAGGCAGTGTTATTTTTAATTTGGAAATTTCATCCACAGATGTCGAGCTTTTCAATATAAAAATAACTCAATTAAATTGCGTGCAAGTTTAATAAAGAATCGCCCAGCCCACATCGGCAGGAGGTTATTGCGTCTCAGCCCCCTCCCCCCTGCTCCTAACCCAAACCTATGTGGCGACTACTTGTTTCTTCGCAGCCAAAATCGATTGCTTGACGGATGCACTCATTATTCATTTGTTGAGTTTTTAAATCGTTTTTAAACGGCATACACTCTTTTGTTCGTTTTAATGAAACAGTCGATCTTGGGAACTAACGCTACTGAATTATTTTAGTGCACAAAGTTTTCGTGCATTTTTTACAGCATTTTTGTAGCAGCTTTAGTTTGTTTATATTACAGTTTAATATAGTAACTACATTAATTCCTCCACTATGCACTTAGGTAAGTAGAGGAAGTAGTACTGTATTCCATCCAAAAATGCAATGTACAAATTTCTCAGGAAGTACATTCAGGAGACCCCGTGCACGCTCAAGAAAGCATTTTTAGAAAATGTCCCTCTGTGTGTCAGGCGCTGTCTCTGAGGACACCATAATCCCCACATAAAAACGAAATGTCCTATAACTATCAAATTTGTATCTAGGTTCAGCACTTTCCAAAAATGCCAACACACAAAGTTTAAAGACAATCCTCTTACTCCAAACTAACCTTTACATGGAACTTTTTTTCTCGAAAGTTTCAGCTATAATGATGTTTATAAAACTATATATGTTAGGAACATTTACATGACAAATAAAACGTGCAATTTTGTTGTGATAACCTGTGAATCCCTGTTATTCGGTAGGTAGTAAACTATAAGAAACTAAATATGAAACACACAGAAAGCAAAAAATATAGACCTCTTTAAAACCCAAATTATCTACGGTAACTATTTTCCGTGGTATCAGTAATTCCCAAAATTTGCATTATAAATTGTATAAGCTTTACAGCACTCATTTGCTGTTGATGTTAGGAATCTTTTTTGTTTCGTCCAATGAATATGAACTAAGCATTCTGCTAGCTTTTAAACACACGATTGTTCACTCAGTATCCTTTTAATTCCCTTACAGCTTCTATGAAATGTGTAATAAAACTATTTATACAGACGTTTATAGTAAGCTTTCCTAAGAATACTCTGTAGAAGTTATATAAACAATAGCACGTGGAAATAATCACTAGCCACATATTATTTTAGCAAGGACTAGCAGTTTCGTTTACAGATTTTCTTTCTTTCATTCTTGTTTGAAAAAAGTACAGCACAAATGTGGCAACATCAACTTGGACTTTCCCCATTGATTTTCTTTTTCTAGGAGAAAAAATTTCAGAATATAATTTAAATAGATTTAATTTTTTCTCACTCTTCTCATACTGAGGGATGCTCTCTATATGTCACTAACTTAATTATTCTGAAAGTATTTAAATGCATGTTCTGAAAAACAGCTAAAAATAGGAAGTAATATTAGATATCTGATTGGAATTTCACCTTTCAGGATCACAAATATAGGAATGACAGTTTAAATGTATATCTTCAGATAGATCAATGATGTTACTTCCTTTGTGTAAGTCTGACGTATTTTTAATTTGAGAGTGTATCTCGGAATTTTTGTAAGTCATCTAAAATGCTGTATTTCGAACCAAAGGCCAGAATTTGAAAGGAACCTAGCCAGTGTTCTAATTATTTCAGCTACTGCGTTCTCTTGGAAATTTACAAGATTCTCGAATGGAAATTTTACGAGTCCTATCCCTTAATATTTTAGACCTTTGTTTCTAATCAGCCTTATGCTCCAATATTTGTCTGTCATACTACGCCTCTGAACATGTACACATATGGATTGTTCTTAATTTTATAGAACTGCACTCTTAATAACATATCCCGCCTCCTTTAATGCTTTACGTTTATGAGCAGGAAGAAAAAGAAAACATCTTAAGATTCCAGTAGGTCACGCCCTCTGCTTGTAATTATTGGTTCTCATTTTCTTTACTCTCTGTGTAGTGTAGTGCAGTGCATCCTTAAAAATGAATTACTTTTCAATTAAAGATTTTTATTTTTATGTTCATATGAGGCAATCTTAATATAACACATTCACTACTACATAAAGAATTTCCTCTTAAATTTATTTATATGAAAGGATGCTGTAGTATGTATATCACCCACATCTACATAAGCTTTATTTTAATTATCACATTTTATAGTTTGATTAATTCTAACTAGGTATTTCAATTACATAATCTAACAATTTGTTTTATTTTACGTCCTCCAACGTTAAGTCATTTTGGACGATATGTGGAATGAATGAAATGATGTTTAAATGAGTCCAGGGTCCCCAGAGCTTAGAGCTACCCGACATTCGTCTTTCAGCATAAGGGAAAAAACTTATCCAGGGAACTCACCGTGACCGAGATTCGAACTTGGGACTTCTTGAACGTAAGGCACACACGCTACCATCCATGCTACTGAGGCGGACCAAATTTCATTAAATTTCGTATCTTAAACTGAAATATCCTTAATTTAAAAGTTCGAACATTAAAAAACTCAATAACTATAAAATATTTAGGTCTTTGTTTAGTACATGTACAAATAACTATAAAAATGCAAGCACTAGCTTTTGGATTCTTAACACTAAGAAAAATGTGATCTGAAATAACATAAAATTAGAAAATAGAACAAAATGTTTAAATAATTTAAGCTGCATGTTTAAGCTTAAGTAGTAAAACTGGGTGCGCGCTTTCGGGAAGCCTTAGATTATAATACTATCAAATGTGAGATTGCATTGGCGTGAATATTTTGTGCAGTTCAAAAGAAACAGCGCTGCATAATCTGGGACGTTGCTTATAGTTTTTCTCAGAGGGCAGTGCGAATATGCTGACCTCTAGAATTTCAGACTAGATCAGAAGTAGTTTTTATATCAAAAGAACTTTTATAAAGTCTTCATTTTCTTGAACTGATCCCTCAGAAAGCCTTACTCTTGAA
The DNA here is from genome assembly GCA_030765055.1 of Mantis religiosa. Taxonomy (NCBI): domain Eukaryota; kingdom Metazoa; phylum Arthropoda; class Insecta; order Mantodea; family Mantidae; genus Mantis; species Mantis religiosa. The sequence goes on along the minus strand of CM060956.1, from coordinate 59,782,224 downwards.
ACACATGGTATAAGCGCAATAGATCTACATTTTGGTCACATGATCTTTCTTAAAATAACACAACTTTCTTATAAGAACACAAAAGGATTTTAAGAAAATATTTGGTACAAGATTCTTGAAGTTATAACAAGGAATTATTTGTGTTACAGGAGAACGACCGTACAAATGTCACCTACCGGAATGTGGAAGAGCGTTCATCCAACTCAGCAATCTTCAACAACACCTCAGAAATCACGACGCTCAAGTGGAACGCGCCAAGAATCGTCCTTTTCATTGCAACATCTGCGGAAAAGGATTCGCCACCGAGTCCAGCCTTAGGACTCACACGTCCAAGGTAAGGACAGTAAGTCAATTTCAATTTCTACATAAATTCAGTCTCAGAAACAAGCCATTTCCAACTTGACGACAACCGTGACCATAGCGAGCTCTAAAATGCCCTGCACTAAGGAGTTTTCAAACAAATGCTAGCATTTCGTTTACATACATGCTTCATCTTACAATATGAATGCCTAAGGCATTAAAGAGAATGCTTAATTAACATATCAGGTATGTCTGGTATTTTTCACTTCGTAGTGAGGGGCAATTGCACAGCTCAGCTTGTCACAAATCCAGACCTCACACCAAAATCGTTGCAGACAAAAGATTTTTTTCTGTTCCAATCTCAACTCTACAGAAGAACCTTTGTTGAATTAATTGGATGTGTTGATAAAATTCTTCAGCATCTCATCCAAGTCTGGGAGTGGCTTATTATTTCAATGGTGAAAGTTAAAGAGAAGTACATTCTGAACATCAGCTGCACATTCTTAAGGCAGTTTTCAGAAGTTGTTTCTCATGAAACTGTAAATATAAGCGATATTTACTGCCGAAGGATTCAATGACTTTGTGTTCAACAATGACTTTTCATATATGCCTGAAGGTCATGATAGAAAAATGCACCCCCTAAATTGAATTCATTTATTATACATCAGGTTTTCCTTTAAAATTGATTGAAAATTCTACATCTACAGAGTTAATCTTGCTTCCAAAAGTTATAAGTTTTAACATAAACATTATCAATTTAATTTATGAATAAAATAAACATTGTACATAATATGGAAAGCAGTAACCATTAGTCCATGTTCTGAATATGTCTCCATAGCTCTTGGAGAATTGTACAAAATATTCGTTATTAATTTCCAGGAGAAATGCCATTGCTATTGCTGCTACTGTTGCTACGGGTAATGATAATTCAATTTATTGAAACTTACAATCCACGTTCAGAAAAGCTAAAGGGTCTATACTACAAAGCAATAAAAAGCACTTGTTCATTACCCACTCGAAGAACACGCGTACATGCAGAATAAGTGAAAGAAATTTCCAAATGACAATGGAAAATAAATCCATGGAAGAGAGATCCAAGTCATCTGGCCTTTGTAAACACACATTGGAAATAATGGAAAATCCTCAGTTGGCCTGCAACATCACTTGTGATCGTTCTAAACAATCGAGAAATTCTGAATCGAGAAAAAGTCTTCATTCAAAACAATTAAATTTTTAACTATATAATTAATTACTTGCGCTAATAACGTTAAATTGTTTTCTTCAACATAAATGGTAAATAATCGCCTTTGTTGTTATTAAACTAGAGTTTTGTATTTAGGAATTTGGATATTTTTAATGAATTATGAAGCTATTACTGCTTTTAAACTTACACTAAAATTGATATACAGCACAACGAAGTTCATCACTACTTAAGAATTTAATGATGTAACCACATTGTAAACATTTTAATGAAGTCATTTTATACAAAATATAGACAACTGTGGTGTCAGCGTTCACTTTGGTGAACACACAAAATTGTTATGAAGACCGCTTAGTTAGAATTACTGTTTTAGTATTTTATTTAACAACTCCTTCAATCGGAAATAACTGTGTACAAATCACATTGAAGATTTTGGGAAATAATTAACTGAAAAGTTCTGCAGCTTTCTCCTGGAGCGCTGACACTTTCGGTCGCACGTACATTTATGTGCCTGAATATTATAGCACACAAAACGGAAGCCATGGTGGTACCAGGAAGGACAAATGATAGCATCAATGTTCGATGCCGCACACAGTTGAGGTTTCGATTTGCAATGACGATTGGCACGAACAGAGAGAGAGAAAGAGAGAGAGAGAGAGAGAGAGAGAGAGAGAGAGAGAGAGAGAGAGAGAGAGAGAGAGACAAAAAATTAAAAAACACCCTTCGTCCCCTACTATCACACCCGAAACATTGATCGGCCTGGTATCGAACACGGGACACAGAGAGGGCAGCACTGCTGCAGTGACACGAGCGTAGGTTTGGAGCTACTCGCATGCAAATTATATTATTGTGCGTTGGTTATTAAATTCATAAATTATTTGTAATCTCAAGGCCTGAGAAAATTAGTTTTAAGAAAAATCCAATGTTAATGAAAAAAACGATTGCAGTTTAAAACCTTGGCAAACTTTTCCTTGCAGGTTTTTAAACTCGCAACAAATTTCAAAAATTAGTATTTTTCTATTGCTCTTCCCTTATTGTTTTATCAATTTCTTAATCGCTTATCTATGGGCCGGTACCTATAGAAAAAGTATTCCTTCCAAAAATTTGGTACCAAACTTTCATTGAAAATGCCTTTCGATGCTCCCTGAATAAGAATAGCACACTTTTAGGAAAATGTTCACTTACTTGTATGAGTAGCATAATTTAGAAAAGAAAAATCGGTTAAACCGAAACTTGGTATAGGATGTTTGTGTGTGTGTGTGTGTGTGTGTGTGTGTGTGTGTGTGTGTGTGTGTGTGTGTGTGTGTGTGTGTGTGTGTGTGTGTTTTTTTGTTGTTTTTTTAACGAGATAAAAGTATGTTGAATTTGGAAATACTCTTTGAAGTTCTCTTCCTTCAAAATTATGTTTGTATGGCTAAAAATCCGAAAGAGAAATAAAAAATTCTTAATTTAAAAATGTAGAGGTCTTGTTAAATTAATAAAGTTTGTTAAATAAATAATGTTATGGCGTTAACCTTCTCCGAGATATACTTGATTTGTTTGAATTTGTACTCCTCTACTGGCAAGTTCTTGTAGAAGATTGAGCAGAGAAAGTCTTGTGAATGCAACATTATCAGATATTATTTTCTTCTCCGGTATGCTTTCTTAATTCCCCCACATATTGTTTTATTCTTATTTGCAGTAAGTGGCACAAAAAATATAAAAGGGCTTGCAGACTTCAAACGAATTTGTAATTCAGTTAGATCTAGTGTCACAAAAGAATTTCTTTTAGAAAATTAAACATATAAAGTTTATCATCAGTCATCAAATGGCACTAAAAATAATAATTCTGAATAATAATTTTGCATTTCTAAGACGTTAAATACCATTTTCAAGTAAAAATGGCCGCTGAGATGAATATGAGACAAGACTACAGAATGCACGTTAGCAAGAAACAAACTGCGATTAAAACAAATGACGAAACGTGTTTATTTTTCTTGGTTTTATTTTTGCGTTCTCTGGCTGTGGGAATAACTATGCAAGGTCCGTCGAGAATCAAAAATATTTACTTGGTGTCGACAAATAAACTTAGGGCCTAATTTTATCTTTTTAACGATTTTTCACGCCGCTTGCAGAGAAAAATGTATATATAAACCAGCCAGTTTATTGCAGGATCTGGCAGGGATAATTTAAAAAAATACATACTTGTCCAACCCAAGTTTTGACATGTGCAGTCATGTTGAACCTTCTCTTTTCAGCTGTGATATTCATTTGATTTACGTATTTAAGCTTAATAAAATATATAGCCTTGGTATCTATAGAATTTGAACTCCTAGAATAGCTCCAACAAAAATTCAAACTAGAAGGTAAAGATTATTCTCGGACATTTAAGCGAAAAATCTTAAATGTTGGTTTGAGTTGCTTTTATATTGTTACAAAATTAAAACGTGCTCTTCAAACAAACATAATATGCAAGTGTTAAACATGGAGATATTTCAGCCTATGCAGGGGAATATTAAGACATTTGAGATGTGAGATCGGGGTCAAAAGATTCAAAGCTGTATTTTTGACGCTTGAATTTTTAAAATAATATTTGCATTACTGAGAATATCTCCCAGCGTTTCCCAATTCTAATAACTGAACTACATTAGAAAGTCGCTGGAATGACTGCCAATCATGTGTTTAGTTTAAACCATTAAAGACGTCTAAACCGGTAGTCATTTGTTAAGACAAACAGGTTTATTCTCATTCTCTTTAAAAGCCACAGTTTTGATTAAATTTTTGTATTCTTGTCTAGTTTTATATTCTCCATATCTGTCACTTACCCTATTTCAACTGCTGCCATCTTTCTTTCCTTTTCTTTTACAAACTCACTCTCCCATCTGCTTTTTTATCATATTCCATTCTTACATCTTACATCGTCTTATAGGTCTCTCTTCCTCTGCAAAATTACAGAATTTGTGATGTTTAGAAACCGACAATGAACAATGTGTTAACTACATAACACAGTAACCACATTTATTATAAACTTCTTAAATATTCGTCCAACTGACATTTTGTTTCTAACAAGTTTTCTTCTCTTACAATTACTTAGTACTAAAGGAGCTTTTATGCATCCATTTAGAACTCCCATGACACAATTTATCTAAGGCTTCACCTCTCCTAAAGCTAAATTAAGGAAAGTTTAAAGTAATTGTATATTTTATAAGTTCAGTTTGGTCATTTTGCATGAGAAGATAAAATGCACACACAATTTAAAATAAATTTTTGGCGTCAACATGGTACTAATTATTCTTCCGAAAAAAAAAATAGCCAGACAAACTACAAATACAGTGAGTGAGTGTATGGTGTTTTAGGGCCCGTCGACAACAAGGTCATTTGGGCCCGGCATATGTTAATAAGCAATCGACCCTTTTAAGCTTCAGTATGAATTTTGAGTACCAACAGTTTTTCGAAGGAATGATGTTACCTTAAGTACAGCACAAGGGGGGGGGGTGTCATTTTTGAGTTGTGACAGGATCTGAATTTGTAATAGTTTATTGGATAAGGAAAAAAATAATACAAATTAAATAACAAATGGTAGAATATTTATAAATATAACTCTGAGTATTTGCTGCTCAGAAACAAATATTAGAATGATAGGATGGGAATATCACTAGATATTCCTAGAAGTAGTGCATGTAGAAGGATAAGGGACTGTACCTGCCTCTGTGGTGTGCCATAGCAATACTGAATTTGTTTAGAAAATCGACCCACACTATCCTTTATATGTAACATTAAAACATAATTTTCTGAAATATAAGTGATCATTTCGACTGAAATATATGAAATACATTTACAAAACAGATACATTTTCTGAAGAACCTGAATATTCGATTATTTCTACTCTCTTCCAGGTTTTAAAGAAATGTGTAATGTAAGGTTTGTCACTATTGTTACGATGATTAAATTGTAACTTAAAGTGCGTCCAACAAAAGGTTACAATGTACTGAGTAACTAGAAGCGTAGCTAAGGGATAAGGGAATCAGCAGGACGATAGAGCGAAGTGGTAGGGCAACGTAGAGAAAACAGCAAGTTCTATTAAGTATTTGCCAATTTACTATATCATAGTTACCATGTCTAAGTACAGGATAAACCCAAAGTCTTGAGGAGACTTAGGGGTGAAATGATAACTTACACTATTATATAAGTGTATCGAAGACCTATACTATGGAATACCTTACCATCGAAGACCCATGGCTTACCTTAAAAATGCGTATCGTGTATGTAAGAAGACGCGTGTAGAGTAACTACCTCCGGAAGAACCCAAAATTAAAGTGACCTACGACTGCAGATGGCGTCCTGGTGCCAAATCGGCAGGCCCACGCTCAGAAAGCCACATAACGTTTCCTAAGCAAAAATCAGCGTTCCCATGAGTCTTGGGACATTTTGGCTTACATAGAATGTTGTTTCAGCAACCACTTCAGCGTCTGGCCACCTGCACGTGGTCGACATGAGTAAACGTAAATTGATGTCATAACCTAAAGCAGTATTAAATCTCGCATTACGCTGTTCTCATGGGTCATCAGAAGTATAGGCTTTGAATGTGCAAGCAAGTCAACTCACAGGAAGTAAGTTTTAATAACAACATTTTAATTTAATATGTCTCCGAGTGTTCTTTAACCACACACGTGACAAATGTTAAAATAATGTAGAATAAAAAATAAATTCTAGTAAGGGTAATTTATGTATACCTACTTACAAATTAGGATACAGGGTAGAGAAAATCATGAATGTGACATGTCAGATACTTTTATTTTGAAATGAAAATACAACAGGTAATGATGATTCTAAAGAAGATTAAATTAAGATTATTTGTTACAGAAGATATGTAAGATATGCCTGCAACACTGCTCTATTGTATGACACAGTTTCGAGAGCATCCTATACCCTCAACCCTTTCTTCAAGGTAACAACATTTGGAGAACGAAGGGACAGTTCGGAAAATTACCGAGAAAGAGAGAGTGAGGTGAAGAGATGAGTTCGTCACGGTCATTTGTATAGCACAGCGGAAGTATTGTAAACACTCCAGGTTTATTAGGGACAAAGGCCATGATGAGTCTACTCGTGGGAAAAAAGATTCACTTTCCTTCTACATCCGGGGTTGTGACAGCTGAGATCTAACTCCGTGCTTGCCAGAAGGTGCCGAGCATTATCGTGCAATTAATACCAGAGCTGAAGAGCATAGAAACATTAAGCAAGTCAGAGGGAGGTTTATTAAACGCTCTGTAACAGCGACCTGTGCATCTTCACTACATTGTTTTGAAGATACCTAAAGTTTGCAAAAATGATTGCCGAGGATGGTAACTGCTTGAACATACTGTTTGCAGTATTGTTCTCTTAGACAAAACGTTGGGGATAAATTGATTCAGGCATTCTTTTAATAAATTCGTATTAAAATGTGTAAATTTAAGTAAGAGTATTTGTCATTTAAAATTGTGGAAACGGACAATGTTCTGAAGGGGTTTTGTTAAGAGTGTCTTTTTAAGGTGCAAAACTACGTTTAAAAATTTCACATATTCAAGTGCCTACTATGATGATATAAGCGTGTTAGTCTGCTGCTGAGGTGAGGGAACTCGCTTTATTTAGTACCTGGATATGGTACAATTTTTTTCTAATCAAATATTTCCTTCGTTTCAAAATATAATTCAATAAAATCAATATTTACTACTACTACTACTGTTTATTACTACTTATGGTTATCAGGAAAAGGAGGAATGCATGTGAAGGCTTGATGTATTTTTGAAACATCTAGGAGGAAGGGATGAGGCAAAGGACACAAGAGAAACTAAATAAGGAGAAGCAGGAGGGATCCTTAACAGCTCATTAACTTCATGGCACCACTGGAATCCTTCACAGGTCCTGTCTTTTCCATGAACAGGTCTCTGTTATGGCCTGTCACATACTGAATGCCAGGGCATTATATAATTCACTTCAGCAGTCTCCCATCGACCAGGGAAAACCGCGAGGAAAAAAAAAAACACTTTGTAGCGATAGGCACATCAGGAATCGAATTCGGAACATCCTGAATGTAATCGTCAAATGTTTAATTATATTAGCTGAAAGAAATGCGCTCCATGCAAAAATTTTAAATTTGTATTTCAGCAAAAAGCACACGTTCGTAGTCCGGCTCCAAAAACAGGAATTTTTAAAAAGTTCCCGTGCATGTTTGTGTACGCATGAAAAGTCGGATAAATACCAAATTCCACACAAATTAAAATTTTGAAAGCATGTAAGGCAAAGATTTACAAAGAAGTTTTCTTTTATATTTTTCATTTTCTAAAAAAATGACTCATAAATTTGATTAAAATAACCCTTGATTAAGATATATATAGACTCCGAGAAAACACATTTTGAATGTTTTCCATTTCTGATGAAAAATGAAATTTCATTGAATAGGGAAAGATACCATTTATATTAACATTAACTATATTTCCTATAAATATAATAAAATAAATTAGTATTCCACAAATTTTCTACGTTTGTTCCTATTTCTTCTTCAATATACAAAAAGGAAAATTCCCCAAAATGTTACCTATTTAGAAGTTCCCATGGTATATTCCTCAAAGTGGGAGTGTCCGAAAGTGATTATATGACCTCATTAAACCAAATTCTCATTTTTATCATTAAAGTTTACTGTCCGTTTCCTGTTAAAAAGCTGAATTGTTGCTTATTTCCAGTGGTTCTTTTAAATGCTTAAGCTCTTAAATTACTTCTCCCTTGGCATTGTAATGGTTTTCTACTGTTCTCCTATGACACAAACAACCATGAGAAAGCGAACCAGGTCCGGATGCGGAAGAAGACAAACGTAGGCCAGTGTGGGCGTAGGGAAAATACTCGACCCATCAGATTTTTGTTCTTGTTAACAATTACATATGGAACGATGATGACCCTTTGGGGGCATTTTTCTCCAGCGAACATCTGCTCTTCTTCTCATTGTTCTTATCCTCTTCTGTTCTACATGTAGGCACGGCCAACCTTGAAACCACAAGAAGGTCGACAACATCTCGAGAGATCGAAAGAGTCGATATGAAGCGACTGCTTTCCAGAAGGATAATGTACATCAACTGCAAAATTGCCTCATAAACCATAGATATCCTCCTCCAAAGAAATTGGCTAATAGTGAGCGTTGGGGCTTCCTGAAATTAAAAACCCCTTCCGAATATAAGAGCCTTCTTTTCGTTTTAGAGAGAAACCAGCCACAGGGAGAGCTAATATATAACAACCGCGCCAAACTACCTGCACCATTTTATCTAATCTCTTTTCAACCCCTTCTTATTCACGATGTAAGAATTGAGGGCGATAAAGATTACATTAATATACAGAACACAATTTTACGAGAACTCCTTCTAGAAAAACTACCTTGCTGTTAAAAAGTACAAATAAACCTGCTGGTGCTACATAAAGAGAAGAAAATAATGAACGGTTAGATATTTTTAAAAAAGGAAAAGAAATACTCCCACAAATTTTGTGCATTTAATTACCCACTTCTATATTCACAACCTCCCTGTCTTATCAACACCCATGTTAATGGTTACGTAAATACACCCTAGTTTAGGGTAGAGCTTCCAGTAATGGTCAAACAGCTTTGCTGTTCCAGGATTTGTTTCTTTGTGATGAAGAAAAAGAAAACAGGATGCGAAACGCAATGATGACAATTCTTCTTTCGATCATCTCTATCCACTAATTTCTTGGTCTCCCGACATACCTTTGTCTCTTGAAGTTTTTAAATTAGTCATGCGTAATTAGTCATGCTGTTGTCTGCGCCTTTATGTATCATAATAATAATTATATTCCTTTTTAAATGTTGAATTATTGTGTAATTTCGTATTTTGTATTTTTCTTATACTTTCCACAAAACAAACATGCAAACATAATTTATCTTTCCTTTGCCTACATCTCTTTATTATTCAAGATTCAAAATAGATTAAAAAAAATTCTTTTGTTGTGCACTGGCATCACATATACTGGTGAATGACCAGAGAACTTCATGGAGACTTTGATTTCCCAACACAGAAGAAAAACTATCCCACAATTTCAGGATCGTTAGTCTGCCATATTTTAACATTTACTTTTAGAAATTGGTGAACAGTGGTCTCTAGAACAAGAGTTGAACGGTAATAGGAGGAAGAAGCAATAAAACCTGCTTTAGAAAGAGTGGGTAAGGTGGGGGTAGACTACTGTAACTAACCAGGAAGAGGAAGATAAATTTTAATAAACAGTGAATATCACTCACTAGAAGGAATTGTTTGGTAAGAGTTACACCTTGACTGTGGTGAAAGAATGAGATTCTGTTCAGAACTTGTACCAAATTGTACACAATAATGATATAGTTCTATGCTGAGGAAAGTGGAAAGCAGAAAAGATGTCATAATAATAGTAATAAAAATAATAGAGAGGTCATTCCGTAGACATTTCCTCCATCCCGTAGACATTCTGCAAATGTATTACAAATTTAGAAATAAAGTCTAGGGAGCAATGTGCTTCACCATTAGCTATGAGTTTATGTTAAAGCACCAAAGTGGAACCGTCAGGGCAACTGGTAAGCATTGTTGAACTGCAATGACGTAAAGTGCATATATAGCCTATTTAATTACAGGTATTAGGAACGCTTCTTTTGATGTCATTTCTGTGATATACTTGTAGGCACTATTACATGTGGGCTAAGCTGTCACGTGATCTACCACTAAGTAGTATATTTTTCTTCTTATATTCATTAACAGTACTTGGGAGGCCTTTATTAACCCTGTTGACAGATATATAAATGAATGAATTATAAGCATTATAAGAAATTTCAATGTCAATTTTGATTTTAATAATCAGATAGATCGAAATTGTAAGGAAAAATGAAACATTTTTCACAATTTTTATTGATGAATTTTTATTTTGAATTGGGCCCTAATATTTTAATTTAAGAATTAATAATTCCAAAACTATTGAACATAGAGTATCAAAATTATGAAAGCTGTGACAATTATACTCAGAGCATCCTAAAATTGTTAACCAGATTTGTTGAAAACTGATTTTCATTGCCTCATCTTCTTAGCAATTATTGTAGGCTGTCAAAGCTAAAGAGTACGGAAAGTATAATCAACAAATTCATATAAATTTACATCCAAAACATACAGAACAATACTGGAATACGATATTGTTAGTCTCTGTGGTAGCCTCTTGAAGTTTTAACGAAAACTATGTTCATTTTGAAAAATGTTGGCTCGTTGAATATTTGAAGTAAGTAAGTTGCTCAGAAGTTGGTTTTGAGAAATACATTAGGATTGCTTTAAACGCTACATTACCATGCTTATTAGTATTTCAGTATCCCTAAAGAGCTATAAATAGTGCTGGCATCAGTAAATAAAAAGCATACAATGAACGTTTAGGATGTAGACTTAACCCAGTCTTGTTACTTTTTCAAGAGCTTTACACAATTTTACGGATGTATTCTTTTAAAATTGAGAAGAATGGATAATAATGTTATTACTGAAATTAATAAGTCTTTAGGTACATCAGGTTCGAATCTTGATTTTAATGTGGGTCTTCGTTTAATATAAACACAAAAGGGCTCGAGTGTTGAATTATTATTAAGTGTGCAGAAAGAATATTTTTGTGAGCTGATTTTCTTGTCTTCTTACGTAGCAAGAAACCTGCACAGCTTCAACCCTTTTCTTCTATGATGTATATGTGTACTTTTACGTCAGGCAGAAACGGAAGAAAAATCCCCAGCTTCAGTATTTATTACACGCATTATCTGATCCTTAATATGTTTCGGGGCCCTTGCTCCGAGATTTATAGCGAGGTAAGTCGGATGCACCATCTCCAGTTACACGTTAAACGCCGTTTAACTTTATACCGCTGTCTACCTTACACTTTTACACCGCATATGACAGTTTGTTGTTTTGACGTGCTTTAAACCTCTGTCTGGTTTCAACTATGACGTATTAAATTTATGCAACTTACTCTTTTGCAAACTATTCTTACGCAGTTCTTGTTAATAGAGAAAAACTTAAACGTTTACACGTTTCGTTGCATATACAGTGGGCTAAAATAAGACAATTTTAAAAGGTTAGTTGGGTAAACATAAACTAATTAGAAAGAATATCTTGTAAATGGTTGACACCAAAACTTATTTTCTTCTATATTTTCAATTTCTTTATATTGCATCTAAAGTGTTTTAACTCCTATTATTTATTTAATTGCATTTCTCAACTGATCAATACTTATGTGCTACATTATAAATTAGGGCAATGCCTTTTCAAATAGGATTAGTGTCAGCATGCCCTCTGCACTGTAGTGGCTCACTGGAACGGCCACCCTCTGTCTCCTCTCGCCTCATCCTTCCTCCCAGGGGTGCCCCACTTGGGGGCACAGGTACAATGGATCACGACTGGCATCCGTGCCGAATCCCCTCCGTAGTAAATCCTAATTCTAATTGGTATCGGATATACTGCATTTTAAATAGCATTAAATGAAATAAATGTAAGAGATATTTGCTGAAGGTAAACGTTCTAAGAATAAGTGGCGATAATGCATTGCTGTAAAATAACACCTGAAGCTTTCCTGACGATCAATATACTCAAGTTGTTCTCGGGAAGTAAGTCAGGTGAAAAGACGATTAAAAATAGTAATAATTAAGTAATTACGTTTCTTTGACCCAGTTTATTTTCTGTACTCACGCCTTCTCCTGACCTGACACTTAATTTACTGAAAACAGTATTTTCTTCAGTAATGCTAGTATTGATAGTGTTTTGTCTTTGTTTATATTGGTGTTATATCCATTGTTTCATTTGTGGTTACAACATTTAATAAATATTCTGATGATGGGAGAGATGCACACTCCCCAAAAGTCGATTTCACCTGGCTTCCTTCCCGAAAACCACTTGAGCATGCATTGCTGTGTTTTAGCATTACGTGACCCTTGATCCTTCGTCCCATTGTCAGACATATCTATGCTCAATACAAATTAGCATAAAGTTCTCCTGCAGTTCAAGTACTGTAATTCAAAGTTACCTATCTTGTTGCAACATGCAGTTACGATGAAGTTTTTGGTTGCGTAAAAGACATTCAAGTGAACAAAGTTTCAAGTTTTACTGCTGTTTATTAACGTGCCGTAGTAAATGGGATAATATAATATTTTGGCCAAAAGAAATATAAAATCAAAATGTCATATTTTTACTTAACACCATTAGTTCCGTAATGATAAAACATTTTATAACCATTTCTCACTTCCTGTAGTAGAAATATCAAATGGCCGACTATTGTTATATTGAAAATAAAAATAACGTTATCATACATCTGTGGTACAACGAATAATCACTAATTTTAACAAACTTTATGTCTGTAATTTCATGATAAATATATTGCTTAATATAATATGTACGTCTTCTCTGTATACGTCATTTGTATCTTACATCTGGTTATATCGCATAATTAAATGACTAAAGGTGTTAAAATTATAAAGTTAATCGAAAATCGTGTACCACCCGATCAGCGTTGTACCCATGAATGCTGATGTTTTGGGAAAAAAAATTGAACATCCTAATTTTCTTAAGATGCTGGGTGGTTCCGGTAGACAGATCAAGTAGCATAACCTCATATTCGCTTGCATGGGAATTATCACATACGTCATTTAGAATCTTCTAGTTTTACCACAAGTATTTCTTCATCTGTGTGTACTTGTGGACAGCCTTAACGGCGTTAATACTTGAAAGCTGAGCTAATTACTCTAGCATAGGCAAGCAAATACGTCTGTGGCACGGATGGATATTAAGATATGCTCAAAATATGACTATGTTGATAGCAATACAAATTATAGATTATTTTCAGTCAGCTTCCATCTTAACATCTTCTGATAGGTAAATATCAACTCAAAGTCAAAAGACACATAAATTTCTTTCCATTGTTTCTATAAACTCTGTTTTTCCATATTGACATTCGTTGTCCTTTATATGCCAACATTGGTAAATCTTTCTTCACACTTTTCACATATCTACACGACGTTAGCTGTCTTGTTACATTTTCTGCATTATCTATTACTTCCATCCTCTGTATAATTATTTCATTTTTTACTCTTTTCCTTTATAAACCATTTCATTCTCCAGTTATCTATTTATACTTAGAAAAATTTATTTGTTGAAATATTTTCGTTTTTCCCTCTGACACAAAGTTGTACTCCCAATTACTTTTTGAATTTTATGCTTAATTCCTTTTATAATAAATATCTATAGTATCTTTTTCTCATTTCATTATCTTAGAACATCTCAAGTACAATAGGAGGGACACACACAATACATACCTACACAGTAACATTTATTGAATAAAAAGCTATTTTGGACACTTGTATTTTTACTTCCTACTCATTTTGTAACTAGGGAGCTCCTTAAAGGGTTTTAAGTCCGCAATTATCGTTGCCAGTTCACTATCCCGGAAACCGGGGTACCCAGGTATCCAACAGTAGTGTTAACCAGAAGTGAGGTAGCTGATAACACTACAGGCTTTTGATGTTCCTCCGGTACAGACCCTTGCAGGTAAATTGAGCACATCACTGCCAATGTTGACAACAAAACCAATATTACCTGACTAAGCAAAATAGTGGTTATTTACGACCGCTTTGTGGGTTTTCAAAATTACAGGTTGATATTTCCACTGATAAATGGGATATTTAAACGCTTCGTTCCTTTGTGGTTGGTTTCCTGAGCATTTTATATCCACAAAAGAAATAAAATGAATAAAAAGTCGACCCAGGAAACGGGCAACACGGGCAACAACGGCCTAAAAAATATATAACTCTTGAAGATGCACTGGGTTTGATCCGGGTAGCAAATAAGTGGCCCCTAAACGATTTTAAAATAAAGAGGTTTCCAGAGTATAATTTAAAGGAAGTCCTTCAACGTTAATGGCGCTCTGCGGTTTTTTTCCTCTTTTTTTCTCTCCCCACTTGCCCTCGCAAGGTGTGGGAAGAATCTGAAAATCGCCGGAGGAAAAAAGGGTTTGAAAAAAATGTGGAAAGGTTTTATGGGGCTGTTTCAAAAGGATGCCAGTAGCACTACGGAAGTCACAAATGTCAAGAGTTAGCTGTTTAAATGGTGACGGAATACAATGAGGTGCAGTTGCGGCAGTGATTTGATGCCACCTATATTTTGTTATACTTCCTAACAGGAAATGAACTTAGACACATTAACTTTTTTCAGAATTGTTGCTGGATAAATCTCTTAAGTCATATAATTGTGACAATCTAATCAGCACAACTATATGCCAAAGTTATATGCCTAATGTTAACATTTAAATAAATGTAGATTAGAGTACAGCTCAGATCGATTCATTTTTACCTTTTTTTTTTTTTTGCATACTTACAGTAAATATTATTGTATTTCACTCAAAAAGTCGATACCACATTTCACTATAAATACATGTTTTGAGGCTCCTTGAACCCTCAGATACAGTCATAGATAAACAACTATTTGATATATTATCTTGTTTGATAAAAAAGATGAAAAATAAAACGTGAAAATAAAAGATCGCTTAAATGCCAAACATAGTATTTATGCTTAGCATCTTCCAAGAATGGAATATGAAAATATTAAGAAAATCCTTACTAACCAAACTGTACTTTTCAAGGTAATTTTTTAAAATGTTCATGACTCAAATGATTTTTAATAAAACATTGCATATCTAAGCTGTTTTCATGACAAAATATACCCTTATTTTGAATTTTCTTGGAGCACTCTGTAAAGTCGTCTATTTTATATGTCTTGCGTATAGAGGTGCACATTTGTGATATTATAATTTGTGTACCATAAAAGAAAGACAAAATCTTACCATACAAACAGATGCAGATCTCATTAAAACACCCGACTGATACCATTTTTTGTTGCCCTTTTTGCATGTTCCTTTTTCGGATTTAAATTTTCAAATATTTCATACTTTTCCCTAATTTCAAACTACTCTGTTTTCTTTTTTCGTGTTAATGGTAAGAGAATATAATTTGTTTATTTTTGTTAGAAAATATTAAATTTAAAAGTAAGCTTTTGTGAGAATAATTGTACAAGAGCAGTAGAGTAAGTCTTACGAGTGCAACAAATCAGATATTTAGCTTACAAATTAGGAATAATTGTGAATCAACTCTTAGAATTAAAAAAAATTGTCCATCAAGAGCAACTATTTCATTTTGGTCATATTTCGGTGACAGTCTTTAAAAGGCTCAAATGAAATTTGGTTCAAGCTGGTTTTTGTAATTTACCTCCTCCAACGTTAAGTCATATGTATGGGGTGAAATGATGCTCAAATGAGTCCAGGGTACATGGAGCTTAGAGTTACCTGACATTCGTCTTGAAGGATAAGGGAAAATCCCGGAAAAAATCTTATCCAGGTAACTCACCCTGACCGAGATTCGAACTCGGGACCTCTTGAACGTGAGGCAGACAGACTACCCTCTACGCTACCGAGGCGAGCGAAGCTATGAATTAGAATGTGAGCATTGGATTCCTGGCCCATTACCTAATTAATCAGTTCCATTAATATCTCAAATACATGTCGTCTACTTTAACCAAAATTATTAGAGTTATTTTGAGAAAATGAAATATTTTCGATAAGTTTGTCAAATAAAGGATATTTTGGAGCGGATAATAATTTTTCTAAGCCTTTCGCCTCGCATATTTAAACATTGAAGACAAAAGTTGGTATTTATCAGAATTATCATTTTTATATATTCTGCTGACAGACGGTCAGAGAGAGAGAGAGAGAGAGAGAGAGAGAGAGAGAGAGAGAGAGAGAGAGAGAGAGAGAGAGAGAGAGAGAGAGAGGAGACAAGAAAGAAAACACACACGCATACAATACAGACCATGGCCTTAAAATGTTGGGGTTCAATGGCTCTCAGAATGTACATTTCTGGTGAAATTTGAATTTCTAATTTTTCAGTTACAATACAATATTCCTCGTAAGTTGCAGTAGGTAAAGTAATAACCCTGATGTTCTTATTTCAAGCATAAAGTTTTTTTTGTGTTTTTTTTATTTTCGCCGAGAGTTTCCTTGTGGATCACCCTATATCTGCGGTCGATGCGGTTCAGGAAAAAAAGAGACCCCAATTAAGCGGAAGGGGAAGGTCGAACGGTTAAGATGATGTTTCAACATGTGAGAAGCTGAGAGGATATCGCTTACCGTTGTTTACACTCTGTCAGGTTCTTCTTCATTCTTCCGCCCTGTACCCTTTTCAAAGTGGCTCGCATTCTACTTCCGCCCGCTGAATTGTATACTGTCCTTCCGCGATAACGGCGTGAAATAAGAATTAAGAGATAATGAGGCTAAACTTCCTTCCTTGACTATATTTTATATTTGATTTTCTGAAATGTTTGATTTGGCTTCTTTTATCTGTATATTTTAAGCTCTTTAACATAAATCGACCGTTGCACCAGATCCTTATTTAAAATCCTGAATAATAGCCTCGGTAGCGTGGTGGTAGCGAGTCTGCCTCACGTTCAAGAGGTCCCGAGCTCGAATCTCGGTCAGGATGAGTTACCTGGATAAGGTTTTTTCCGGGGTTTTCCCTTATCCTGAAAGACGAATGTTGGGTAACTCTAAGCCCTATGTACCCTGGGCTCATTTGAGCATTTCACCCATTCCATTCATCGTCGATTTGACTTAACGTTGGAGAACGTAAAATTACAACAACAAAAAAATCAAAGTTTGCAAAATCATTACATTAATATTTAATAATTTTAAAGTGTGTTAAGATACATGTATGTTCAAATTTTTATCAAAAATGATGCAATACATTCCTAAGCGTCCTCAAAATACTGACGTATTATTAATTATAGTTTTTACACATAGAGCTTCCTTCCTGAATTTTCGGGCGTTCTGAGTGTCAAATAAAAAATGTTGTTTCCTCAGGTATTCTTTAAACAACCACTTATAGTTGTTAAAAACACAATAATTATGTTTGCTTTCCACGCCACGCCTTGGCGATACAGCATACCTGTCACCAAAGAATCAGTTATTACCGACGCGTTTCCTTTGGCGACAGGCGGTCTTCTTTCTTTCTTGGGCCTTTTCCGCACTATGAACAATAGCAGAGTTAAAACCAGGCCAAAAAAGTCAGTCTATTGCTTATCGGCGTTTATCTACTACATATTGCACTTAATTTATTTCGAACATTTGTTACCTAATTCATAATTTTTAATTGCTAGTTTGAAAGCAAAATTGTCAACCCATATTACAATCTGCTTTTCGGCACCATCAAAGTATCGCTGAAGATAATATGAGAGGGATAAAATAGTGCAATCGTGCAAGTATAAATCTCAGGAGGTGCAAATAGATTCTACCATGTTTTACATGTAAAACCAAATGCTACAATGTGCGAGTACGCTATGCATAAATCCTGAACTTCGTTCATTTTTAAGGATTCGGTGAACATTTTGGATCGTTGTAAATTTCACTGGTGTTAATAAACAATGCTG
Organism: Mantis religiosa; assembly: GCA_030765055.1. Taxonomy (NCBI): domain Eukaryota; kingdom Metazoa; phylum Arthropoda; class Insecta; order Mantodea; family Mantidae; genus Mantis; species Mantis religiosa. The sequence continues at coordinate 59,764,257 of CM060956.1, read as the reverse complement.
TTATTAGATTATAGAATATAAGTTCCTAACCTACAAATTTCTGAGAGTTTGTTTGTATAGGCAAACTTTATATTGCACGTTGTCTTTCTTTAAAAACTTACATACAAAATTCCATAATGTAAATACAGTACTTCCTGGACTGTTTTATTACATAGATGGACATAAAACAGAACGGCAATAAAATTGGATAATCTCACGCTCACCTTAGGGTAATTTTAGGTCAAAAATGAAGAAAAAGAATGAAGAAAAATGCATAAAACAGCGTGAGTAAATATGATGCACATTGATGTGTTGGTTTTTCTTTGAAACGTGACTATCACAAATCCGTAAAGGTGCAAACAACCTGCGATAAATCGAAAATGTTTTTAAATTACATTTGGAGTTGTTTATTTACAGTATTTTGTAATGGAATGGCGATAGTATAAATGTCCATTTGATCACACGCAAATCGATTTATTTATCCATTTTATTAGAATTTTTTTCATTTTTAATGCTCATCGAGTAGCACTTACATAGCCAGAGTTACAGCTGTGTGGGAAAGAAAAGTGATTTCTTCAACAACACCAACACTTTTGCTTTCAAAGAATTCACCACAAGAAATAAAAAAACAAAGATGACCATTTTTCTTCTCTTCTCCTCCCGAAACACCTCAAAGTAACCACATGTTTCCACACCCCTTTGGAAGGAAAAATATAACAAAAAATAGATATAATTATAGTCTAGACTTAACCCTTTGATATTGCTTTGGGGCTCCCATCTGGTCCGAAGAGATTTCTATAGAAGCTTCAATGGATAACTCGGTTGATGTGCGTGCAGAGAGAGAGAGAGAGAGAGAGAGAGAGAGAGAGAGAGAGAGAGAGAGAGAGAGAGAGAGAGAGAGAGAGAGAGAGAGAGAGAGAGAGAGAGAGAGCGAGAGATAGAGAGAGAAGGGGGAGACATTGTTATTAGGTGCGGGTGGAGATCCAGGTAGACTGGAAGGCAAAAGAACCAAGAAAAAAAGAATACATTAAAAAGATTCTCGATAAAGAATAACAACAGCAGGAGATGGAGGGGCAAAAAGAAAAGAAAGGGAGGGAAAAAAAGTTGAAGAATAAGACTCACTTTAAAAAGACTAAAAGAAAATAACAACAGATGAATGTGATTAAAAGCAGCCACAGCCATAGGAGGAGAAAGAAATGGAATAAATGCAAGAAATAAAAGTAAAAGAGGGGGAAGAGGTACGAATGACGTACGGTCTACGTGGCTTCAAGTAAGAAACACGGCCTTCTTTCAAAGTGAAACAAAAGAACTATGCGTGATGGTGAAGACGTAAGAAATGAATCGATAAACCTAACAGCTGTCATATCGACTGTCAGCGTTGGCCCATTATGCGCTCTTAGGCTATAACATTACATTATATTTGTAACTGTCCTATATAAGCCATACATATAAGGCAATGATTAATTTTCAGTTTTCGCCCAGAGAATAAAACCAAGAAAGTATTTTTGTAGAGAAGCTGTAATCCATTTATGACTGTGTTAAACAAAATTGGTTAGTAAAATTTGTAATTGTTTATTTAGATTAAAAGCATTCTTGCATTATTATCATCAGCATCAGCATCATCATCATCATCATCATTATTATTATTATTATTATTATTATTATTATTATTATTATTATTATTATTATTATTATTATTATTATTATTATTATTATTATTATTATTATTATTATTATTATTATTATTATTATTATTATTATTATTATTATTATTATTATTATTATTATTATTATTATTATTATTATTATTATTATTATTATTATTATTATTATTATTATTATTATTATTATTATTATTATTATTATTATTATTATTATTATTATTATTATTATTATTATTATTATTATTATTATTATTATTATTATTATTATTATTATTATTATTATTATTATTATTATTATTATTATTATTATTATTATTATTATTATTATTATTATTATTATTATTATTATTATTATTATTATTATTATTATTATTATTATTATTATTATTATTATTATTATTATTATTATTATTATTATTGGTTTATACGCTTTAATAGATTTTAAATTTGTATAAACACTTATTTGCGAAATTAAAATGCAGAAAATTTTCTGCCTTATTAATAGCACTCTGAAACCACAGTAACAGAAGTTAAACTATAGAAAGGTGTCCTGGCATAGTCTCCAACATCTTGAAATCTAAAACGCAAACGAGATATTATTTCACATTTTAACACTCAAACAAAACCTTGAAATGAATTTAATTAGTTTTAATTGTCTCTAACAGTTAGGACCTTTTTTCTGTGCAAGATATATCTGGAACAAGACCTTTTATATTAAATTACCCCCCACAGATGATAATGGAAGTGAAAAAACGGTGGTAGAAACCTAACCAAACGCAAGCCTTAGAAAGATATTTTACCCCTTCCCCTCGCACCCTCTTTTATCAAATCGTCTCTTTTCCGGAATCTTCATTTGTACCGCTTCAACGCTCCGGTTTTTCTCTTTATGTAAAAGAGAAAAAATAACGTCTCCTCTAAAAAAAAGAAGAAAATCTTTTAAGTCTAATCCTTTTGAGGTTTCTGGTTGGAATAAGGGAGAGAGGCTGGTGGAAAGAAGGGTTGAATTGTGAAGTGGTTTTCAAGAGGTTTACGACGATTTTCTTTACCGCCACCACCCTTCCGTCTCTGTGGCTACAGTATTCGACAAGCACTTACTTCTTCTGAAGAGAAACGCCATTCAAGTGTTTTGTCCTTTCATTTGTTTCCGCAACATCTGAGGAAATGAAAAGTAGTTGGAAAAATGCTTATTGTCGTTTCCAGCTAAAGACTGACCTAGAATGTGATTGATCCATATTCTTTTTAATCCAATGGTTTTATTGGCATACCTTCAAACTACACTGTTTTTTTTCCCTCGGAAAATTAAGATCTAATCAATGACTGTAGGAACTTACACAAATGGGATGAACATAATAGAAGTATTTCTCTTACATTAAAAAGAATATTTACGATAAGATAAAGTGCAATAGAAAACATTTCATGTTGGAAAAGGTAGCATAGCAATTTGCAAGGGTTTAGAAACTAAATATAGAAGTGTGAAAATAAATTAGTATGATTTTTACAAAGTGCGCTTAGTTTAAAATAGCTTCTGGCTAAATATTACATCTAAAAATTATTTTAACTGGCCATCACGAATATAATAAATGATTTTGGGAATTCATCTCAAAGTCAGATTTGCCTGCCCTCTCCATTCTTCTCGACGTTCTTTCTTCTCATTAAAATGACTGATTTTGGAAAACCTATCTTAACTCTAGTGACCATTATTTCACTATCTGTGAAACATTCTCTTATTGACATGCCGCATTAGCTTATAAACAAAGGCCAGGTCTAGGCGAGCAGCGATAGGGGAGGAGTACGAAAAAGTTTGAAATGAATTGGCTGGAAAGTGTTCTTCACAAGTGTAATCTAACCGTTGGATGAGTCCGTTTCGAATTAAATGTGTGGAACTGAAACATTAACTTATGAAACAGAGATCGATTTCAGATTCAGTAACTAAGAAAAAGGCGGAAATTAAACATTAAGTAGAGACACGACTGAGGCGGTGTAGTATTTACTTAGAAACATAAAACACTGTGCGTTATAAAAGCACCAGGCCATTAGGTTGACTGTACATATTGAGGATAATTTCTAAGGAATGTTGGCCTTTGTAAACTGTAGTGCTTTTTCTTGAATACTAAAGGATTAAAATAATTAGTTTTATCTTTACGAAAGATCCGAAACATAAACTGCTGGTATAAAACTAATGTATAATTAAGTTTAAGTACCATCGTATATTTTAAAAACAAAAATAGTTTCGTTTCCTCTCTATCGGAAAAATGCAGTTCATTAAGTGTATACATAGTTGAACTAATAGGTAAACAATAAATATTATCTGTATATCATGCTTGTAATAATTTCTTGCAGTTCTTGACCACGTTTCAAACGTGCATTCAAAATGAAAACTTCCTTTGCCTTGCTTAAGTCTTGCGGGATCATTTCGTGCATAGAGACATTTTGCACCCCTTGAAATTACCAACTCCCCCGCTTTTTAATTCGAATACTCATCGGGGTGTGAGTGTGGGTGCCATTAGTTCATACACCCCCTGCGGCGAATCAAGAGCTTCAAATTTTTCTCTCCTGATGGGAAGCCGCAGAAAAAAAGGGAGAAAAATCTCGGGTATTCTGTTACCTAGCTATTCTCAGTTGGTATTACCAGAGAAACCTTAGTTCTCTACCCAAAGCCAGTTGCCGAAAGAGTTTATAAAACCATCTTAATACCTACTTATTATCAATGCTGCAATATCTTTTGAGACAGATTTAATAAAACATATCATAATGAAACTTATATATTAAACCATATTAGAATTTTCCTAAAAGAGGATAATTACATACGCTACGTTTTACGTCTTTTATTGGCCAGAAAGACTTTAACAACAATACATTTAGGCCTGTGTGCCACACTTTAAAGATCCCACGAGCTCAAATCTTGGTTGGTATGGTTTATTCCAATAAGGCCGTTCTAAATCCTATGGTCTCTGAACTCATCTTAGCGTCATTGCACACATTTGATTCATCATCGATCTATATGACTTAGCCAGTTAAGGGCTCCTCATGTTGAAATTTCAAATTAAAATTCTTAAATTGTTACAGTAAACTTATCTAAAATTATCACATTCGTTCAACTTAATAGAGTGGAACGTAAATTTTCATAGTAATTTTCAAGAAAGTAATCTTCAAAAACTTAATATAGTCGTACGTGAAATATTCATATTAATATTCAAGAATATATGCTTCTGATTGCTGCTCTTATATTTTAAAATATATATTTTTTACAGCCAGGGATTATATTTTGTGTAAAACTTAAACATGTTTGAAGAAAGTTATATTTTTTATTCCTTGAATTAAATCCAAAATTATACTTGATATTAAAAGATCTTTAGGCCTCTTCTCCTACATTCCAAGAACAATCCTTAACATTTGAAATAAATTGAACACATGGAACATGCTTAAGTTGTGAAAATGTAGGAAAAAACAATAAAATGTGTATATTTTCACACAGCTTGCCGGTAATAAAGCAACACGTTTGGACATTACATTACCATAAAAACAAAAATACACACTAAATTATAATTCTAATTTTTTAGGATTTTTTTCATTAACACTAAAAATGTAACATTTTGGGGGGAAATTTTGATGGAAATTTACTATAAATCATCTTCAAAATAAAAGTATATGATACGCATATTCAAACGCTGTAATGAATGAAATTTAATTAATAGTTTTATATTTCATAATATTTACCATAATATTTTCCATCACTGTCTTGGTGACAGACCGACTGCTACTTAAAATGTTCAGAAGAAGGATACAAAGAAAAACAACTTCCAATACAGTAAATAGTATTATATCTCAGATGTATGCCAGCTCTCTCTCCCTATCCCCCCTCTCCCGCCTCATTTTAATTTAATAGGGCTCGTTTGACTTAAACCTGAGTCATAAGATACCTCTCAGGTTTAGTTTCCGAAATATAAAGAATGATAAATTTTTACTGTTGCTTCCAGTAGATACGTTTCCTTAATTTAGAGGAATATAATAGGATAAGTAAGCAATAAGGACACAGACGACTACATACCTACTGTTTCACTCTCCCCTTACATTAGATTGTTATAACCGACAGTGCTCAGCTGCGATCATGTTTAGTATAACGGGAATATAGGCTCCAGAAGCGGGATCCCAATCAAATTATCGGAGATTACCAGACGGTTTAAGGAAAGGGGTTGGAAAGGTAGTAAAGGGGCGGTTTTGGCGGGCGGGCGGGAGGGATGATCCCTATCTGCCTGAAAGATGAATTAGTGTTAATAGCTAAAAAGGGAAGATGGGAGTTTTTTCTTCTTCTCCGCAGAATTTCTAGAATGAAGAGAAGATTTTAAGGCGCCTTTGGATATGCGCTCTTACGCATGTAGGTATGTTGTTCAGATCTTTACTCCATCCCTTTTGCCGTAGGTCTCAGAAGACCAGCTTAATTTCGATAAACAACCAAACATTATTTTAGTATAAACACGTTTCAGTAGTACTGAAGGAGTACGAATTGACGACTCTACGTGCCAGCTATGGGCTGCTTAGAAACAAAAGAATGCACTGATAGCATATCGAGAGGTCTGTCTTTTAATTCTTTGGGTCGGATTAATATGATCCTCTGCCACAAGACACGTGTTGGGTGTCTTATTTATGTACTGTCGTACATTTATTTGCTACCATGCCTTGATGTGGGGAGATTGCCCATCGAAGACGTAATGTGATGGTGTGTTCCCTTGTATCACGAAATGCCTCAAGAGAAAGACGCTCCGATAAAATCAAGGAACTATGTAAAAATTTATACGTGCAGTCAAAATCTCTCAAAATATTATATTATTTGATTTCCATAAATCTACTTTTGTATCTTCTTTATGGGTTTCCAAACCGAGCCACAGTAACTTGTGGGAGCTCGTATTCGGGAGTCTCGGGCCCTAATTCCACCCTAACCGTAGGAATTTTCTAGTTTTCCTTGGTCGGTCGGCGATTACTGGGTGGTTCCTCATCTACCTTGATTTCACTCCGCTTCCTTCTCAACTTACAGCTATGCCTCTAGGTTTTGTGGTGTATGGTGTTGCCCAATAGATGGGGTGATATTGAAGAAAAGAGTGCGTCCCGTGTACACTACAGGGCTGGTGTACAGCGGTGGGGTGGTCTTCCAGCATGGAAATATTGGGGACTTCCGCAAGTCTCTATGGCTTTTCACCCCGCGACCTGTAGCCTCCTGTAATTCCTTCACTTCATTTCTCCTGGATTGTGGAAGACACAATAGATCTTAGTAGGTTGCTTAACCTAACCAATTATATAAAATTTAACGTAATGGAAACGGCTTATATACAAAACATTTATAATATGCCTTCAACTGTCATTTAAGTTGTAATTTTGAGAATATCAGAAGTAGTGAAACATATTTCTGCTAAAGCAGCCCGATCGTCTTGTATACCTATAAAATACATGTTTTGAGGAAATAAAAAATCGATATTATAGAATTAAAGTACATGTTTGTGAACTTTATTGTTTACAGATGCACATGTGAACTTTTATTTTACTTTTAAGTCCTTTTTGACATAATTAACCTCAAAACGCGTATTTATGAAGATGTTTTCATACGTAGATCAAAGTTTTGAATCAACATTATGCCTCCATTGAAGAGCATTTGCCAGATTTTAAAAGCTCCGAGTTTGTTTCCGAGATGGGATTGAGAAAGGTTTCCATGTTTCTCGATTTGTGCAGAGTGACGTGTGAAGTAAGTATACTGTTATTTAACATCGCTTAATATGTCAGGATTGTCGCTGAACAGATGTCTGAATATATGTTCCCACACATTAACCTAATTAGCATAACTGCACGACAGTAATACTTTTACCACACAGTGTAATAAAATATAAAACAAGTAATCGATAATAATATTTCTGTCGTGAATGACAGGTCGAAGCCTAAATATTGAAATATGTATTACAGCATAATAATTATAAACATTAAAACTACTTGTAAAATGGAAAACAAGCCCAAAATACATCATTTGTATATGTTTTTCGAGCTTTTTTATTACTGTATTAATTGTCGTTTATAACTGTGGTTATCACACACGAATAAGTTAAGTAGCAGTTCAGTTACACATAGTTTTGATAGGACTGTATTTGTCACAAAGGGCTCATTCACCCGCGCCTCTCCCTTCATTCTTTTCTTACCCCTTTACTATGTCCCTTATTTTTACTACCCCCATGGGATGACGCATCATCGATTACATTTTGAATACCGAAACAAAACAAAAGCTAGAAATAAAAAAGAAGCGACTCTGTCGACGAATACATTCGCTCAGAAAAGAGAGGATAATGAAAATTAAAATCCTGTAGGTACTCTTACAACTCCACTCCGTGCTGTTGCTCATTTTTTCTCCCCCTTTTTAATGCTGATATAATCTGTGCGCATTCAACTTATATCCGTGAGGTTTCTCAAGGACGAACACATATTCCGAAGAGAGGGCTGGAGATTTGAAAATATTCGTCACAGATTCTTCTCTGAATAACTTTCAGAAAATTCGATTTTTTTATAAACACTGATTTTTCTTTATTAAAATTTAACATTTTGATAGTAAATGCATAAATGGGTTTTACACTTCAGAACCTAATATATTGCGAATTATCTTATTGATCTTAACATGAAGTGATTAGAACGAAATGTCAAATGTATGGCGTTAGGCTTATGGTGGAAACTACCCGATATCTTTGTTAATAGTCTGGTAGCCGTTAATCTTAAAAAAAGTTGATGTATCATTTTGAAATTATTTCAATGAAAAGTTAAATGTGTTAATTATCTTGAATTAAGTATAAAATTGGAGATTCGTATGGGGAGCGTACAAATACCAGTAGCTGCTGTATAGGGCGAATAGGTATTGTGGAGGTTAAACTCTACATAATTTTTTTTCATATATGCTAAAAACATGGATAAGATATATAATAGTTACATAAAACATAATATATAATAAACGGCATAGGTATAAAACACGACATATGACTTTTCTGTTGTACTTGAACAAACAACTTGGGTAAAAATTCTGAAACGCTTTTTGTGGAGCGTAAATTGAAGGTATAGTGCATAAACCTTAATTCTGCGACGAAGTGAGAAAATCGTCTACATGTGCATTTGGAGAAAAGAAAGTGCAAACGTTTCAGAGATTCTACCCTTCTCATTCATCTATCTATGTCTCTGTCTCTTTCTCCCCCTCAGTAGGTATAAAATACTTTCTGTTGCCTCTTGAAGAAAAATGTTCGAGAAAAATTTGAAAGTATTTCATGTGTATGGTATAGTAAAGTATGAGAACTTTCTACTGAGAGAAATAAGCCAACAATATCAAAAGTATCTCTATGTGGATATGAACAAGAATGGAGAGTGCAAATTTATCAGAGAAAGTATATAAAGAAGCCTTGTCAGAAAGTCAAGCAAAAGAAGACTAGTACCGAAACATAGTGCATGGGAAAACTTTCCAGCAGAATATAATTAAACTAGAACAGGAAAGAAGGAAGAGTCGAGCAGGTTCGGCTTGCAGTGAACTATGATTTCTACGTAACATGCATAAGCACAAAATAGCCCGTTAAATCTTTGTCTGATAAATATATCTCGGAAGTTCCTTTCAGATCAGATTAATGCTTTATTCTGCATTCATTGTTTTAACCTTTTAAACTTTAGCATAAATTTGATACCAGAAGAGTTTCGGTTATGATTTTTAATCTTCTTGAGTTTGTATTTCTTCTGATATCCTATAAAACAGTATGTAACGACGATGAAGGTGCAGCAGCTCCATCTTGCTAGCAGCTAACCTACCAGTGAAGCGTCTCATCTCGACCTCATTAGCATTTGTTGTAGCAAGCAGTAGCGGCAAGCGATATAATAATTGACAATCTGAAGAGAGGAGAGAGGGAGAGCGCGACACTACGGACATCTAACGTGGAATGAGCCAACTGAGAAACGAAATGAACGAAAACTTTGTTTTCTAGAGGCAGAGGGGAAGGGAAAAAAACATTTTCTCATCAAGAAGGTGAAAATGAAGACCAGGGCAATTCGGGTTTTTTGTATGTGTTGGCCTTCCTCCCCTCTTCTCCATGCTGTTATTTTTAATTATTCTTATTCTCTTTTCGTTGCTCTTACTACGAGGATGAAGCGTCTTCACTTCCTCTCTGCAACAGGAGTTACGAGAGAAGAAATCCGGAGTTCTTGGTCAAGATGTTGCATTCTTGTAGCTCATTTTTATGCGCTAGTTTTAAAAACTTTTCATGTACCTACATACTATAGCATTTTGTCCGTTATTTATTCTCGCAGCTAGTTAACCACACGGAAGTGTCCTCTACTACGTACCTGGTAGGTGGAAATGGTAGATATGGTAATTCATCCAAAACGTGATATATTCCATCATTAATATTGTTTTGATGTATGTTGAATTTAAAAAAAAAAAGACTTATTTTTTGAAAACTTTTAATGTGTTCAGCTTTCTCTAAAGAATAAATATGATCTTTCAAACTACCTATTGGAGGACCATTTTCCAAAAAGGAAAATTTCCATTTTCCACTAAGATATGAAGATACTTGTATATCTGATAAAAATTATAAATTTAATTTTCTTAGAACTGTTTATGAAGCCCTCTTATTTTAAAATATAATAGTATGACTTTTATAATTGTAAATCAAGAGATAAACAGAAAAAGGTACAGCCAAAATGTAGATTTCTTTAAAATGTACTACTTACTATTTTCGCCATCAGTCATTGTTCAGATAACCATTATTATTGGTTTGGATGTTTTAATAGTTCATATTTTAAAGTGCTGTCGCTACTCACTTCTTAGATATCCATTCTGGTATTTTACGACCAGAATATAGCGTCCCACTTTTAAGTACGAATTTGGCCATCGATTCGATTCCGTCTAAGCCTCTTGTAGGTACCTAAAAAAAGAATAAGGTAAATGTTTTCAGAGGCTTGTCTTATCAATACGAATTAAATTTGTTAGTAAACCCCTCACAGCAAGAGTTGAAACAATTCAGCAAGCAGTAGTCTTAATTCCTAAAGAAAGATGTGTGGTAGAAATTCTATATTTTAATGAAATCTCAATACATGAGATACAATTCAATTAAACTGACTTTATAAGAATTGTCATTTATAGAGTAATTTAATATTAATTCTTATTGCATTTAATATTAAGTTAAAATGACTAATACCTAAGTGGAATTGTTGAAACTATAGTGTGCAGAGTTAGATAAAATTGCGGCGTATTACTCACTACCAATTTCTTGCTTTAACGACTCATCTTCACAACTAAAATAAGAAAAACTGAAATATTCACGTTACTAAGCACTGCCATTAGTATCGATAAGATACTTTGTCACAACCCTTCATCAACCCCTGATCGGGCACAAAGAAAACGGGGAGAATACATATATTAACAATGAGCCCCTCCCTCCATCATAGCACAATGTGCCATTTCTTATCCCCACTTCACATCTTTTCTAACCATGACAAACCGAACTGGCGAAAGAGAAGAGGGGAAAAAATGTGCCAACCCTCGGAGGAAGGTGGCGATTAGCTGGCGGAAAAAATATGGGTGGAGCAATGGCAGATGCAAAAAAAAATTGTGGGGGTAACATTTTTTTCTTTCGGTTGTTCCCTTGCCTTCTAGTTTACTTCCGAAATGGCGCTTGATCTATGTTGCTGTCTCAATGTTTGGTAAATAGATCAGATATCTAACAGTTATTTATGCTTTGTGTCCTCTTTTGATTCTGCTCCGTTTCTCTGAAGTTAGTTTTAATGTCTATTTTTCACTTACCTTTTACCGTGTTTATTTTTTCTGTTCATTTATTTTCTTCGTTTTCTGTCCTCCTTTCTCTCCATTGCAGTGCACCGAAATGAAACACGTGGCGGTGTTCTTTTAGTGCGGGCTTTTCCTTTTTCGTGTGTTTAAAGTGATTTCTTAGGATTTTTGCTTACACAATGGCCTACTGATACAAGTCACTGACGCACAAGTAGTTTGAGGTGTTATTGCTGGAGAGTGATGTTATAACAACATTATGATTAGTGATCATAATAATAGTGTGAAACCATATATCAAGAATCAATATAAAATATTCTCGACTCATAGCATCCACGTTTTTGAGCCCTACAAAAGAGCTGGTAAAATACACGTGTTTAATATTTGAACTTTCAAATTCATCTTTAGGATTTATCCAGATGTAGGTATACATTTAGGAGCACATATTTTCATCACTTTAAATCTTCTTTGCTGAAGGTACATTAAAACTAAATTTCCAAATTCAAAATCTAAACGAATTCCAGTGGATTTATTGTCACTTAGGAGTCCCGCTGTACACGAAGGGATGTGGTACAGGCTTGAATTCTCCTGTTCTGTGGCAGCACTTTTTCTCCTCATTACCTGCAAGTAAGGGATGCATAAACAATGAGATGCAGTCGCGCTTGTAACAAAAAAGACCATAAAGAAAGGTAAGCCTTCCGTCGCCTTTGCCTTATTTGTAATGGCATACCAAATGCAACAGGAAATGCAGTTGCACGTTGCTTGGTGAGCCTGTTTAAATTTTAAAACCTGCTTCACAATGCAAAGGGGGTTTTTAACTGATCTCTTTGTCCTTGAATGTCAAGAAGACTTTAACCTTCACGTCTAGCATAGCGCGAATCAACTAGCAAATCTTAAAAATAAACACTAATTTACTATTCATATCTGTCGAACCTTATTTGCTTCCGTGTCACTTTCACGTAAGTGCATTGTTACAAAGGTACTGCATATTCTCCAGTTTCCACTACAAACACAGTTAAATGATTTAAGGTTATATTAATAGTCTAATCCTGCCAATGGTAAGTTTAGTAATTTCGTAACTTCTGAAGAAGTTCAAACATGGTCACTGAAGTGAATGGAAATAAGGTATCTAGAGAGGTTTGAGATGTAGTGCTGAGAAGATTTGGACAGAAAAAGTATTAGTTTTTATAAAGTATAATGTCACAAAGGAAATAGCTAGTCGTTTAAGGATGCATCATGAGAAGAAAAGGACTTCTGCAAAATGTAATTAAAGAAAAAATAAAAGTAATGAGAAATGTGTGTAGTGTTTAACGCCCACTTTTACTACATACGGCACCGCAGGCGGTGACACTGATGATACAGGAGATGAACATGGAGCACCAGTGGAATGAGATGGTGGGGGAAACCGGAGATCCCGGAGAAAACCCGCCCCAGCGCCGTGTTTTCCACCACAAATCTCTCTTTGCGGTCGCCTGGGATCAAACCCGGGCCGCCTTGGTGAGAGCCAAGCGGTCTAACCACTGAGCCACGGCGCGGCCAGAAATGACAAGAATGGATATAGTTATGAAAAAGTGAGATACTATACATTAAGCGAAAGACAATCTACGTTAAGTTAAAAGATGAAGCAAAAAACATTACTTTAAGGGTGTGATTTTTTGTCAAAAGTGTCTTTCTGGATTCAATTCAACGGCATGAAAACCTCCTTGTCTAAGTTGAGCTTAAAACTTAAATCAAGTTAGGCTAGTGTCGTAGATTAAATCTCTGTTATCAAAATCAAGTTTTATACAGAAAATTTAATTTTAATTACGAAGTATACTAAATCTACAATATATTCTGTTGCTGGTGTCTTCTTAGAAAGGAGAAAAATAGAGCCAGTGTACCTTTAAATTACATACGCGATACAACTATATATCTATAAAATTGCTCGTTGCTTCTCCACGATAGTGCAGTATCACATCCAAAGGCAAGCATACAACCCAATCATGAGTTCAACTGATTTGGACATTAGTCCCAAACTACAAATCGATTTCGGAGCAATTTTCTTTAATCTAAATGATCTCATAACAAATATTTTTGTTTGGGATTTGAAACTTATATATTTAATTTTATTAATTGTACTTAATAGTTTATTCATATTCATAATTAGAATGTTCAAATATCTTTCTGTACCTATCTTCTTCATTCGGTCCTTCCAAGTGCCCTCTTCCTTCAGTCCTTTTGCTTTTATCTCCATCCTATCCAAGTATATCTGAGTCTATCCCTTCCTTATTTCTTGACGAACCATTGCCAGTGGTTGTTTCAGTTTTCGTTCCTATAGCATTTTCATGATGAGCTCCATTCTAGTTTAGTTGTTTATACCTTACACATTCTACCACAGAATTCTTTACTATATTTCGTAAAAGAGGTGTCACTTTTAAAAGGTCCGTTTCCATAGACCATAAACGTTTACGTTAAATCTTTTGGGTTTTCAGATGTCAGCCTCATCTGTGGCAGTACATCTCGCCGTTGACTTACTTGCAACTTGCATATTGCAATATAGTATCAGTGTCACAAAACCCTTTTTAAGATGGCACTGCTGTTACACTTACTTTGCTAATTCTTCTCTTTGTGTCTTTACACATTTATTCTTTACATTTTCGATTTCTGTTCCATATGCAATTTAATACTTATATCTAAATTTTTTGTGCATTTTAATAGTAATTAATGATGATGATGATGATGATGATGATGATAATGATGTCAAAATTAAGTGACCCGTAAAATATTTTGTGATGAGTCTTGATTTTTTATTTTATTTAACGTTTATAAAAAACTTTGGCTGTGAAATGTTGAAAACATTTTATTGTAAAGTGGATATTTCGTTCATAGCCTTTCAGTAATTACCAAGCTCTCTTTGGATATTGCAATGACCACGTAAAGCTCTCAGAATTGGGATCTACCCTTAAGGAACATTGCGTACTTTGAATATCTAAAGCATGGATTCTTAAAGGAAAAAAGTTAATCCAGTATCTATTTTAGCACATGGCAACCAGTTATATTTATTTATGTTATCAAAAATAAAAATTAATATTAGTTTTCTGTAAACTCATCCATTGAAAGCAAATATTACATGACGATAATAATCAGTGTTATCGTGTAAATCCATTTTAAGTATATCCATGTCCTGTAACAAAATTTAACTATATATATTATACCTTTGTGAATTATACCTTTGGCGTGGTTTTAGAATCCTTATATATGTTCTTAATTTTTGATTATTTATGTAAATATTGGTTCATACATTTAGCTGTTAACACAAAGGTAAATTCTACTATAATACAGTAAATTCCGAGTTACACGTATAAAACGTGGAAAGTAAGTTTAAAAAATACTTGTGCATGCCGTTGGCTTTGAGAGAATTAGGAATCGCCTGCACGGAGTGACGCCAACTACCCGCTAGACACAAATGTTTGAGAAGTTGCTTACTTTTAAGGACACACTTCGTTTTGATTGAAAGGTGCTTTGTCAGTTCCGTGTCGACGCAGGTAAAAATCATTATTTTCCGTGTTGTCATCGCTATCTGGCCTCCTGTTCCCTTCCATTGCAGTTCTTTTCCTTTGTTCAAGCCTAGTCTTTTGTCGGCTGTTTTTTTTCTTCATCCCTTTCGGTCTCTTATTCAAATGTTACCTCTTATTGAAGCTCTGAGTCTTTCCATCCATCCGTCCGACCGCTCTTACGACTTGCTTTGTTAGCAAGCTCTTGCGCCAGTCAAATGTCACCATATTTCATTCACCTGCCGATTGAGTGTTTAGTATGCAAACGGCGAACAAAAACGCATTGCATAAAACGAAGTGAAATGCGAAATTTGTCTTCTAGCTATAAAAAATACGTGTAAAAAATCTAATAGTAATTTTCATAGCTGTTCAATTTCTTATGATAAAAATTTTCGATTTTGATCCCATTCATTGCATTAAAGAATCCCAAAAAGTGTTTCGGTTAGATAGCATTATGTTAATGCACGTTTTACATGTATATGAGACAATCAACTCTTAATTAAAGGAATCAGTGTATCCTTTAAGTGCTAACAGATACAAAAGTGTTTCAAAAGGGACTAGAGTTTAAATGGAGTTTATTAATGAGTACTATAAGGGTAATTTTAGGATGATCAATTCTACAAAGCTTGAAGTATATTATTTTAAGGGAACTGCGTTTTCTTTCAATAAATACTGTCCGCATTGTATATTTATAGCTATAAACTTAATAAAAGTGCTTTCAATACCCAATAAATTATCAAGTTTTCATTCAAAAGTTTTGAACAGAAGTAACAACTTAATAACGCTATCAGAATATCTAAAATTATACCATGGTTCTATTTAAAACTCTGAAGCTTACCCCTCTTCCTCACACAATTTGAGACCACTGAGGTGCTGCTCCTTGTCTAAAGGGCTATCTCCTATGAGAATAAAAAAGTTAACTTCATTGTTCCATTTAAAAATTTGTCCATTTGTTCGTCTATATGTGGCAGTTGATTTATTTGAAGGATCCTCTGCCTACTATAGCTAAAGGGTAGAGAAAGCAAAAGTAATTTTTTCCTACCATGTTTTCAAACCTGATTTTTATTGGACAGCAAATTGTAACACACAAAACGTACGTATCAAATCTAGTTTGGAAAAATCGTTTACGTTTTTCCTATAACAAAATACGAAATTAAATATTGTTTTAGTTAGCGTTATTGTAAAATAATTGCTTTTGATTTAATTGTGGGGATGTGAATGTTTATTTTAGTTTATTCATTGAGTTTAGAGCGTAGCAGACAAATTATGATTTTTTAAATTATACTACACTTGTTTTTGGTGGTACAATAAATTTGGAAAATAATTCACATTTAAATGATAAAAACGTGTCAGAATTTACTACTCACATACGGTATACCGCAAATATGTAAACATTTAAATATTAGTTACGAGAGAAGCCTCACTTCACGGATTAAGAAATGCATTAATAAATAAAGGAAAAATAATAGCAGCAACATAAATCTGTGTAAACTGTGTTGCAATACGGCACATGTGCAGCATAGTATGTGTGTTAGCTATAAGATAAGAATTCTGTATTCTGCAGACTCACGTTTCTTTATTTATTTATGCATGTTTCTCGTCTTTATCAGGAAGTACAATCGTAAAGTCTGTTGGAAACCACGGGCTGGGAGTTGTCTTGCCAACTGCAAATACTTGCAGAATAAAAACTCTAAACAGGATAGGGGAGAAAATCTCTACCTAGATAGCTTGTGAAACAAACTTAGTCGTTAAAAACGAGGATGCATTTTACGAGAAATGGAAGCTGGTGAATAGCTTGTTGTCGAGAGAAACTTGCCCCTGCATCATCCTCTGAGCTACTGGCCAACGCATCTTTTCATTCGAGTGATAATTCACTCGTATTCAGCAGGAAACAAGTGTTACGGCTGGTTTATAGAAATAAATTACATATTGTACATGTTTCTCCGGATTTATTGAAACTTTCGCGTAGCAGAGGACCTTGTACCAGGCGTGAATAATGGTACCTACTCTGCATCACTACCTTGTGCGCTCTCATCTTGTTTCCCCTACTACCAACAAGTGTGTCATAATATCTGCAGTGCCGTAAATGTCATTACGATCATCTAGACTGAACTAGGCAACCTCAGCGCTTTGGAGGATCAACAATGGGATGGCTCAGGCGATAACACATGTAGTTGGCATTCGGAAGGTCCCGAGTTCAAATCTCACGGGCCGATCATTCTGACTCGATTTTTCTCCACTAGTTTCCCTCAATCACCAAGATAGTAACGGATCGTATATTAAAACCACAGCCATCTTAAGTTTAGAATAATAGTAAAAATTAAAGTAGGTAGACAACGGCACTCTGTCATCTGCCCTACACGTGTAGAAGCAGAGTGCACGGTTGTTTGAACAAAAGATATACGTGAACAAGAGTCGAAACTCACCTACCCGACACAGAAGCAGGGGTACAGTTGCCTAGCACTAAGGCCTCTATTGACAGTTTCCGAAGCAAGTAGGTATGATATGAGACCCAGAAGGCTAACTGTCTGCCATACATCGATTCATGAAGTATCTTCTAACAGATCCTTTGCGATATGACCACGAAGTTAAAAAGACGTAAAGTAAATAGAAAAAATAATTTTAGAACATAGATCCTCTTTCCTTAGCCTTGCTAACATGTAAGTATTCTTCCGCACTCCCTTTCTTTCCCCTTTCCCCCTTATTGGTTAATGTATAACTGACTGGTGATGTATGACAAAGGAGCAATGCAAGGTCAGGCGATAAAAGCGATAAAAAGTCATGATAGATGCACGCTTTTTCATCGTGAGAGGTTTAAACCGAAGGCTTATCCGGTCTATTTGCAGATAAGAATTGACCTGCATTTGTGGTATATGTAATGCATATACTTACGTGGACTTCGATATTGCACTGTATAATCATGTTAAATAAGGAACTGTGTACTGCACAACTGCAACTCTACGACGGAAGTCTATAAGAGTGACGGTTAAGAGAAACAGGGCAGCGTTTGCATTAATAGAGGTTAAAGAGTTCCGTGGTTTAGTTTTCAAACTTTGCTTTTGTCATCACGATTGGCTTCTCCTCAGATGGAGGTGTGCCAGTGCCTCGACAACACAAGTAAACCTGTAATCCAGGAATGAGAGTACCTCACGCGCATATTACGTCGCCTTTATCTTACGTAACAAGTGAATGAAAAATTGCAGACTCTGTGATCGGCAGACCTTTTTGAGAGAGAACGATTTAGCTAAGGAATCGCTTTACTACTGTTATATCTTCTACTTCCATCTTTCAATTAAACAATATAGGTTTATTATTTTAAATGTTGCCTTTACTGTTGACCCCTGACTTGACTATTTGAAGAAATTGGAGACTTTCCTGTAGGTATAAGCCATTGTCTTTCATATTTTCAAGGATTATCCAATGGAAAGTTCAGATGCTTTAAACAAAAGTTTGTTATGAACTGCATAAGATCCGCAGTTCAAATCCCGGCTATGAAACTGAATTTTTCAGTCTGACTCTACCTTTCCATGCTTAGGCCTAAACACGGCTAGTGTGAAGGAACAAATAATTTCCAAAAATGTAGTACGCCTTGAAATGATGCCCAATAGTATTTACTGTTCTCAGAATATATTTTCACTTTTCATCATTAGTGTATAAAAATTCAGGAACATATAGAAATTAAATAACTAAATAACCCATGTTGCGACAGCCCATAGAGGGCAAAAGCCCACCAACCCGTCGGCCTTACGCCCACTGACGCACGGTAGAGGTGGGCGATCATCCAACCGATACGGGAAGGAGATGTGGTCAGCATCTCGGTACCCCCAGCCGGAACTTTGGTTTTGGTGACCAGGGCCACTCACCAATGGTAAACTCCTCAATTTCCTCACGATGCTGAGTGAACACCAATCATATACCCAGGACTGAAAATCCACACCCCCAGGGGTGGGATTGATCCCGGGCCGCTTTCCGTGGCAGGGAACCAAAGCTTGCTGCCTTAGCCCGCTACTCCACGGCGCAGGACTCATACAGAAGTTGATTATATTAATTTAGTAAAATAACCAGTAATTTAATTTAATTGGCCTTCTCTTACACAATAACCGTTAACGATGAGCACATTCAACCACGAATAATCAGAAATACGCAGCAGAGAAAGAAAACTGTGTTACATTCATATTAGTAGGTATAAAATAGTAAGTAAATTGTTGTAAGAGCTATCAATTTCGATTTTAATCGAGAAATAGCTACATCACACATTTCTTTATAAGTACAAAAGAAACAGTGATAGTCGAATGTTTAAGAATTGGTATTAAAATTGCATAAATCGTACATGCAATTGCAATAAATAACTGAAAATCTGTATGACTTACTTAAAAGAACGAAAACTCTTGAAACAATCGATCTATTAATATCGCTATTCCTGAAATGCATTTATCACAAAGAAACATATTAGAAATAACTTGTGTTCGTAAAGTGCATTTTCGTTCTATCCTTGAAATTAAATACCAAATTTGATACTTATCTACTTTTATTTTTGAGTTATGCTATTTGACATATACTATACAGCCTTTTTCTAAAAATGCTTTTGTTTGGATTCAGGGCTCCATAGAATATGTATTGAATGTGAAATCTCGATATTGAATTTTTGAGTGGAAAGTGATAGGTTCTTTACCTACTATATACGTGGATAGAAAGTAAAAATGTCAATTAAAATGTTCATCGAGCTGTTAAAAAATGAAAAGGTTTAATTATGGAATTGCTTCGCAATTAGTGCTACAACAGGGAGAATATAATTTAATAGGCGGAGGGTGAAGTATAGCTTTGCCTTCTATTTGGAACGTAGAAAAGGTAGTAAAAGAATGAAACGGTAAAGTTAAGGTATTCGAGCTTGCGACTATTTTTTTATTTCCCCTCTCGAACTCCTTTGGCCTTTTCGGTTCTCTTCTTCAAAACGAAGAGTTTTCCAGCCTTTGACTGTCGATTAATAATGTAGTGGACAGCAGAATCATGGGAAAGACACGTTACAGAACTACACTTTTAAAAGGCACTGAATTATAGAAGAAGGCAAAGCATGAAATTATTCAATTCAGAAGAGAACCGGCGAGGAGTTGCTAGGGATTAAAAACAAGAAAATAAAAACGGAAAGAAGAGCTTTGACTGTCGGCTGATCAACACAGGTAACAAAGACTACTGAGTTTGTTTCCAATAGCAGAAAGAAAAGCTAATGGGTTCTTAATCTGTCCTGAATTATTTACTATTCACGTTACTCTTTCAACCATTCCCTTTTTAATATTTTATTAACAAAAGCAGGAAAGACTTCTATGTAATAAACTTCAAATGTTGACTTTCAGAATACGTCTGAATAGTGTTACAGAAATAGGATGTTAGTATTTACAAATGTACATATAGTATGCATTTGATAGACGAAGTTATTCAATAAAACAGGATTAGGATCTCTAAGGAGGGGACCAGTCTTGATCTATTGTATCTATGTCCCCAAGTGGGGCATCCCCTGAAAGAAGGATGAAGTGAAAGGAAAGAGCGGCCACGACAGTGCAGAGGGCACGTTCCCTACGCTTTACTTAGATAGAAACCTCCCCCGGAAGGCCAGGACAATGGGCATTCCTCCTATTGTGGTCTGGAAACGGTTCCGACAGACGGTTGGGAGGCTGGCAACCGACCTACCGGAGGAGGAAGTGTTTCACTCAGAGTATATCATCCTGCCTTGCACCACCGAGACTCTCGCCAACTCTTCTACCCTGAAAGAGACTATCAGATGAGAAATGATGTGAAATGATAATGGATATGAAATGGAGCGACAGGAAATTAGGGGGATATAATTAACCTACCCAGCATTCGCCTGGCACTCGGGAAACCCCTCGTAAAAACCATGGAACAGGTAGGTCGGCCTCAGGAATCGAACCTGAGCCTCCCGAATGAGGGCCACAGACGAAAGCGCCTGAGCCATTCCACTCGGTCACAATAAAATAATTTAGTAATCTCAAAAATAAAATTATGTAATAGTCACATGACTTACCCTACATAACGCAGTTCGTAATTGTATCTTATATATTTATTCCATTTATTTGGTGCCTTTAACACGCGTGATATTGGCGGCTTCATTGCTGTCAACAATGATGTTCACTCACGTACAGTGGTAATATTTAGATTCATATTAATTTTGGTTATTACATTTATTCAAGGGCATCTTTACCAGGATTGAGTTTTTTTTAACGTACCACAAATCTATGATTCTGGACCACTGACTTGACTTCCCTTCCGAAGGAGGCATGCTTAGAATTTTAAATTCGAAAAATGTCTTCACTCTTGGTCTGGTGTGAACATGTCACTCCTGAACCACGAAGAACAACTAAATCAGAGAGAAAGAGGAATGTTTGAATAACTAAGCTAATGCAGTCAGACTAAATATATTAATCTACTTTAGAACCGGAAGAAGACCTTGAGTTAACTCCTGCAGTAAACAAGGATAAGTTAATGACTTGCTGTAAGTTGACTTGTTCTGAATAATGGCATTCGAATTGCCATCTGTTCCATCTGATTGCTTCTATTAGTAGTGAACAAACTTATAGTTTCCTTATATCGTATTTTACTGCTTTTGTAGTGTCACATGACCTTTGAAGGATAGTGGCAAGTATATGAAGCTTGAGCAAACTACGAAAAAACCATTCAGATTAGGAGGAACTAGAGATAAACTTAATTCTTCTCGAGGACTATCAGTGAATCATCGCTCAATTGTTGCTAATCAACCGTGCCCATTAAATATCGACCGGCCTTATAAGCAACAACAGAAGTTAACACAAAAGTTACAGTGTAAAAATTAATTTAATTTGTAGTTTCTGCATGAAGTACAGAAACACAGAAGGATACTTTTTCAGCTATTATAGGGAAACTATTAGATCCATATTTATAGCTATAGCGAAACTTCGTTTCTTGCAAGTTTAATGTCATTTTCTCTCTTCTATTAGGTACCAAAATTGGGATATTTACAAATTTTGACTTATAAAAGTTTAATCTAAGTACCATTTAAATCAAATGAGCCTGCTGAAAATTGATTAGAAAAGCTACTTCTGAAGTGGTTTCACTCCCGATATCAAGAGTTAGTCAATATATTTAAGTAATAACTATTTTACTTGCACCACACTACTGCTACTGCGAGTGAAACTGAGCTATTGCTCTTTCTTTATCTACTCTATTTTGTTACTAGAAGTTTTAACAGTACACAATTTGAAATCAGGAATGGTTCAGAGGTCAATATTCTTCCAGAGACATGTTGGACGTGATTTGTTTTATATCTCGTCTCCCTTTTGGCGTTAACACGACCGTGTCTGAAAGTTCATTACAAAGCTGAGGTAATGAGTGCTTTCTCCCTCATGCTAATTGTGAGGCAAGACTGCATTCCTGCTTGCTCCTCCTATTTTCGTTTTATTTTTTTGGAAACAGCCTTGCGGTACAGTTGAGGTAGGTCGTTGTCTTGCAATCTGATTGGTCTGCACATGTGTGACGTTCCTTGTCCTACCGCAAGGCACCGTGAGCAGACCTATTGAAACCAGTTTTTATCATTGCACATTTCTCCGCTGTCATGCACACGCCTTTTCTTCTTTTTAATCTGTTCTCCTCGGACGTGTAATAGCCTAACCATAGCATAAAGATGTGGCTGAGAACTTACAAGAAACAACCTCCACCCAAGATGTGCGCTTCTGCAGGACGCAGCCTAATTTGCAGGTATTTTCTGTCATTCGAACCAAGACCATGCACCGAATTAAGATGCGTCAGCTTCTAAAACAAAATTCATCCATGGGCACAGTTTTTCAATCATTGTTTGATACACAATTGAACATATGTACCAAATTATTCAACCATTTCCTTGACCTACGAATCCACTATTTGACGTATCGCCACAAGCTTCAATTTTTGAAAATGTAAATAGAGAACAACGGATGTTTATTTTTTTGCACACACACACACAGACACACACACACACACACACACACACACACACACACACACACACACACACACACACACACACACACACACACACACACACACACACACACACACACAAAGTCAAGCCAAAAGTTCGGACATTTTAATCAACAGAAATTGGCGAAAAAGTTTCCTTGTAAAAGGTTACTCGGGATCAGAGATTTACTTTGAAAATATTAATTTGGCATGGCCTGACTCGGATGTTAAATCCCGCATTATTTGACTATCCTTTTTTCCAATGTGGATTCCTCACCTAAAAGCGAGCTACAAGGAGAAAATACGTGCATGTAATGTTACTAAGAGGCTTGCGCATTGTTATATAATTTACATTCTGCTAGTACATGCTCCTAAGGTTAGCGGGGACGAAAATGGCCTCGCCGTTTCTAGAAAGTTGCCGAATTGCCAGCGAGAGGACTACATTTAAGCTTACAGCGTCAAAAGCGCTGAAACCTACATAGGAATAAAACTGATTAGTTGGGTGGTTTTGTGAAACAGTTGTGAGAAACCGGAAAAGCAAGAGAGAGAGAAGAGCAGAGAAAGAAATTAGCAGCTAATCAACGTCCTAGCATGGAGCTGCATAGAGGAGTGGTGATTGTTGCACGTTAAACAGGCTGTTGCAGTGCTTCAGTAGCATCCCCGTAAAACTCGGAAAGGAATGAGAGGGATATTGGGAGTTACATTACTGCGTAGCCAACACATTCAACTTCTCCCATAAAAGCTGTTTCCACAATATATTTTAAAACGATGTCTAAACTGCAAGCCAATATCCACAGAAGATACGGTCTATGAACACTGAACAGTCGTGAACCAGAAAGCGAGTGTCTCGGTTAAACGCAGTCCACAAAAGAAATCGCTAATGGACATTTATTTACTACAATCCTGCAAGGCACAGGTTCTTGCATAGAACACCTTTGGGACTGATACAGAGAATTTCCTGATATCATATCATTACTAAATTTTGTTACAAAAACAGCAAACACTATTGCTGGTCAAAATGAAATTATTTAAATTGTTACATTTATTTCTCCACAAGGATCTGTCAAAATTGCAGCACTTGAAAATATAAGGAAGAGAATAATTTTGTTATTCAATAGCAAATTGCATCACTTTCTTTACACATTTATCCACCTGTGATCCTATAATAGGTTTAATTAAAAGAAGTATTTACTAAATATTAAATTACGGAGTATGAGAATGAAGAAAACATGGAAAAGCTGGAAAAAGCAGACGAGGAAATTAACCAGGAAATTAAGCTGACAATAAATTAAATTTTAGACATACGTACACACAGTGGCCATGAACACAGAAATATTAACAGACATTAAGGAAATAAGCAACATTTAGTAATATTTCTTCATGACGTTTGAAATATAATCAGAGAATAAACTTGAAAAGAGCCACCATGTAGCCCATTGTTGTGAGTGTTCCATCCATAACAAGAGATACATCGTTTTATTCTACCTTCATTGCGTCTATAATTTCCAAACTATACGAAATATTCCAATGAAGTAAATAGTGATCACTGATTTGTGTAGTGACGTCATTTAGCAATGTGCAGGAAGAGAATTAAGACAGGAATTGGCAGATCGTTACTAAAGCAACTCTGGTAGGCCTGTGAAATGATACGGCAGGTCAGTGTTCATAAGAAACAATCTGTATTTTAATAGATGAACCATCAATAGCGACTATTTAAATAACTTAATTCTGTTTTCCTTTTAAATATTTCCTGAATCTTCAGTGATTTCATCCAGTGGCAGAAACAGTGTTACGCTCTAAACATTAAATCAGGATTGTTCCTAAAGAAACATTTAATTACTTAGTAATCTTTAGTAATGATAGTGAAGGCTATGGCACAAACATTTTCTGTCTTGAATATTTTTAAACGTTAGGCGGAAAATGCATTAAAATATTCACTTCACATAATAGATATAACTTGTCCGTAAAGAAACTTCATGCTGTTTTATGTCTATGTAGTTCTCTCTTTTTTCTTTCTTTTTTTCACGTTGCAGTTTTTAAGTAGTTTTAATTTTTAAAACGTTTAATGTTACCCCGGAGTATTGTTTCTAAAGTAATGGCTACGTGACCTTGGCTAGCAAGTAGGCGGTAACAGTTGAGCGTCCAGTGAATTTTAAACACTGTATAACCGCCAGCCTCGCCTCTTCTTTTATATACGCGCGTTAACAGTTAAAATAAAAAGGGTCCGAAGATTCTAGAAAAAATATTGAGTCTAGGTGTGGTTAACATAAATGACACCCGGGTAAAGCGTGACTAATAGAGAAATATACCCTTGTTTCTTATAATTTCCGCTGTGTTACGAGGTTTGTTGGTATACATGCAGTAAACACTGTATTATCGTAACAATTACCTATATCCGAGTATTTTCAAATGTTCCATTTACTTTTATAGTAAAATTAATTTACATCTCGCACACACATAGATACAGATATCGTGGCTAATACAGCCTAAGTCGAGCAGTTGAAGTGATCCTGGAAGGCCTTAACAGTTGCAGGTTCTTAACATCCATCCCATTGACATCACAGCCTTGAGACGACGGTGGTCAAGCAACCCTCTAATGTTCATGGAGAATGCTCTTTTATTTGAGCAAGCATCCGCATCATCTGCCCACATTATGATACGCTGCGAACGCTGGAGATTAAAGAAACGAAGTCAAAGAGAAATAATGAAAAGAAAATCGTGATAGCTGAGTTTCGAAGTGGGTTTTAATCTCGATCACAAAAAACAACGAAAAATGAGGACAGCATAGGCGCTCAACAGAAATCGAACCCAGGACATCCTGAATGCGAGTGCCACGCACTACCGCACATCATTATCGCTCGATGGAGTTATAACTAGCAGCTGACAAAATACCAGGATGTTTCAAAAAGCATTTCCAGGCACATTTCATCAACCTGACCTTCAACCCATAGGTACATCCCATTTGGATTTTGCTATTGGGATGCATTAAAGAACGCTTATCCAACAATATTATACTAAATGAAAATGTTTTATTACAAACAATAACAAAATCGTCTATAGATAACTTAATAGTAAGAATTCTACACTGTTGGGAAAACTAAAACCCACTATTTGTCAAATTATTTATTTCTCTCTTGCAAATACTTTAAAATTAAGTGACATTTCGGGATTGCATATTGTCAGAACTGAATTAGCATACGTCTTCTTATAAGTACATTTCTACAAACTTTAAAAGATGCTTTATTAACACAAAGTCATTGAAATTTACATATAAAAATGTTAAAGGCGGTAATAACGCTTTCTATTTACAGGAATAACTGTTGAAGATGAGGTAATCCAGCCATGGAGGATATAGTAAGAATTCCGGTTAAGTAATAGATTTTCCACCTTACATTTCCAAATTGAATACTCTTCTTTAAAAATCTACGATAAAATTTTTCAAATAAACAAAATTGTAGACACAAGGTCAAATTCTTTTAATACAGACTGTCTTTTCCGAGACTTGATTTATGAGATTTGTTTTTGGCCCATAAGGATAAATGGCATATTCTGATTTTCGAATATCTGAAGAGGTCTAAAAGAATAAAGATTACAGTAGCAGTTCTTGCACTGATGCTTGTGATTTTATGCTGAAATATTCAATTTACTATATCCACTAGCCAAGGAATAGTTAAGTCTCTTTTGCAGCATCTCCAAGACTGGCAGAACTGCTGCAATATGTTTTATGTGAAGTCAGTCAAAGTCGGATAACTTTTTGTTTGGTGTTTTTGTGGGGTTTATGGCGAGGAAATGGTGAAATTCAGCAGTCCATAATATTTCATTAACCACTAAGGCAGTTTTGAGCTTTATACAATTATTTTAAGCATTGATTGCTATTTTGATTTAAAATTGTATAAAAATGTCATAAGTGAAAAAAATTAAAACGCAATCACTAAAATATAACAGGTTTTATAAACATACAAAAACTTTAAAAATAAAAACAATTACTCGTAAAATTTTGTTTTCTCGTTTCAAAGAAACGTAAATCCATATTTGAAATAGTCAGTTTGATTAGATGCGAATTCATTCTGTTTACAAGGAATAGATAACAAGTACGTCAACTGCTCGTTCACTTTTGGCACTGCTTTGGTGACTGCCAAAGTGCGAAATAGCTCAGCATGGTAGCCGAGTTACTTAGCACGAAAAATCTCTGTGGACACTTGTCTAAGCTATATCTGCTCGCCACGTGTAGAAGCAGAGGTACAGTTGCCCAGCGCTAAGGCTTATACGCCGAAAGCATGATACTTTGTATGGTACGAGTATGAGACCTAGGAGGTTAACTGTCCACTACACACTGACAAATAAGGTATCTTGAAATATATCACGAAAAAAAAAAACAAGTTTATCGTTTGAATAAGACTACATATTTCAGTGTGTTTTAAACATTTGAAGAAAAAGATAAAAGCACTTGTAAAGTTAAAGCTAAAATTAACTTTACAGTCAGAAAATCAAACTTGGGCTTATAAGTCAATTTTATTTTTCTTCACCATTTCCTCGGCTCAAGTCTTGTCTCTATTTAAAAGCCGATTTTGACTGATTTTAAATATTAGCAAGTCTATAACAATTTTCTCCAGTGTCAAATTAATGCTATTAAGTAAAACTAATGAATTATTAGTCAATGTCATAGTATCATTTTAATGTAAAATACCAATTTAGAATTTGGCCTTTCTTGGCTGGCACATAATGCTATAAGCTTGCTAATATATATGTTTTATTACTGTGGGTTAGGTGTCAGTATGTGTTAGCTTTAAGGGTAAAGGTTCTAGTCCCGCTTTATGTATTCTGGAAGGAAAATAATGAAAAGGAGGAAATTATTTTCACAACATCCTTGCATATGTTTCACGACAAACCAATGCAACAATGTTGAGAAGGTATTATGAGTTCCAATATGAACTAAAGATGAAAACAAAAGTCGATTTGCCATATTTAAGTTCCTCTATTATAAAACTCTACATTTAAAAGTATTGCCTATGTATGAGTGTTAAACTTTGACACCAACAAATTCTTCTACCTCGTTGAGACGAAATTTTAGAAGAATTTATGAAAGTTTCTTTGTCACTTTGTCACCCTTACACACAAAAATATAATATGTTTCTTCCAATATTTATAAGGAAATCACCTTTTAACATGTAGTTTGTTATAAATGGCATTCGATCTGCGTCTTTATATTAAATCATATAAAGAACTCATTGTTTCTGATAAACAAAATTTCATTATGATTAGAAAAACAGTGTGGCTTATTTGAGCCAATACTTTTGACCATTATTATGTTTGTCATGTAATGCCAAAATGAACAGAACATTCCTCCCCAGAATATTTAAACAAAACCTAGAGAATAAGAATAAAAAGGATTATTATCACCTGACGAAGATGTACTAATATTGTTATTCTTTGCTTTTCGTAGAATGCTGCAGAGTCGCCATTTCCTGTATACGGATTCGACTTTCACTTCCTATCCCTGCCTAATTTACTTACCTTCCCAAGTGCCCAGGTAACTAGTGAATGAGCATCACACAAAATAGATTTTTAATGCGCTATTTATTATATCTGTTATTATAAAAAAATATCACGAACAGGCATTAAAATACTTGCTTACACTAATTATTCTGCTGTACGAAAAATAATATTTTAAGAGCTTCGATAATTGCAGAGGTAGTGTTTAAAATATTTATGATTGTAGAAGCTCTCCTGTTAAAATTTAATCGTATGTTTCGCCATTTTATGTGATGTACCCTATCTTTATGGCAGTTAAAAGCAGACTCAAGGTAATAAAATGTCCATGTATTGGAATAAAGCATATTATTCCTTTCGCTTGAATTAAATGTACAAATGAATAAGACATCTTTATTTTCTCATATGTCTCGATTATCAGGATGAAAATATAATAATCTGTATTGTATTACATACATTAACTTAATGCAGGAAAGAAGACAATTGATACAGTTCGTGAAGATCAAACTCACTTTTTGTGTGTTGTGCTGTCACTGCTTTTGAAAAATAAGTAAACCTTTTTACCTATACTAATCTCTATAGGTATCTGTCGTTTATCAATGCTATAATAATTTCTTCACGGACATTTTGTGTTCAGAGTTTCATTTATTAAGAATTTTCTTTAAAAAAAGTTTAATATTTAATAGGTGTAGTAATATGAGATAAATAAAATCTTAAAACAATGAATATTTGTTTTCGTAGTACACGTGGTGCCTTAATTTAATTTTAAAAAGTTTTATGTGTATTTTTATGACTTCTTAGTTATATCCATTATTTATAACGGTAGCGAATGAAAAATGATTATTTTATCCCAATTACTTATGTACGATATAGGTACATTTAGGAATAAATCCAGATAAAGTAATAAATGCTTTGTTATATACAACATTCAAATGTTCAGTCGTAGTCTTGCAATTAAAAGAGAAAGAACAAACTTTCAAGCACATGATGTAAATATGCAACTTAGTTTGCTTTGAAACGATTAATGCCACAGAAAACATATATAAATATATACAAAAATAAACAAAGTTCAAACAATAAAAACTGACTTAATCTCCTATACTTATAAATTTCAATATTTACATATGTTATCATTTATATTGTATTTCAATAAAATAGAACCATTTTTGAGAAAATGCAAAAGAAAAACTTTGTCCATGTAAAGAGTACTCTGGGATGTACATTTTCTTGAAAAAAGTTTGCTTGTCTTATTTAAACAATATGTGCGTTACATCAAGTATGAATTTTGTGTTTATCCGATTTTTCCTCTTTGAGTTATGAAATTTACACACGCGCGCACGCACAGGTACATCCAAACGCACAGGCACATTCACACGCACGAATTGTTTTCTAAAGATTTTTTTAATGGAGATCAATGAAACTGGAAATATTTCTGGTGAAACCTTCATATCCACTTTTGAATGAAATACAATACATATTTACCAGGAGGAAGATGATATTATAGGAGACTAACTCCTCGCTTTTATGGTAGTAAAGAAATCGAAGAAGGTAAAGAAAGTGAGTTTAATAAATTGAGAAATCTTTTTTAATCTAAGCAGTACATGTCACTTACGAAATTTAAGCTTACTTTGCTTCTTCTCTACACAATCAGCTCCATTACTTAAATATTTGTCATGTGTGTTCACGAGCTTCAGAATTTCGTGTTGTTGGTGTCAACACACCATTAGGCCAAGAAGTTTTTGGAAGAGAAATCTGTAACTGTCAAATGGTAAAATTACAGCATTAATCAACGACTATAGAAGTCTGTCTTCCAGCTGTGAAACCAGCAGTTTTAAAATAAATGGAACAGAAAGCGAATTACTCAACTAAGACCATCTCCCTGACACGTAATATCTCGCATATATTAAAGATTATAGAGGTAGCTGTCATTATGATGTAAGCGTTAAGGTGACGTAAAAATTATCCAAAAAGAGTTAGCCATTTAATTACTATGTTATTACGTACATCACTCTGTCGATTTCAATATAAGGATTCTATTTACTGTAACCATAAATGATAAAATTCTATCATCTGAACTATATATTGATTTTAGCAAAACATATATTGGTGAAAGCAATAATCAGCTTCAACACACAGGCTAACAAAATTGTACCCATGCATACAATGATGTCATAACTGCAAAAATAGAGGTATCCAATCAAGGAGAAAATTCTCATTAATATGTACATAAATATTATTAGTATCGTTTAATAATTCTGTTACATAAAAGTACCTTCAAAACTCTGTGTTGATACACAAATTTCTGTATTTATGCAATAAAGTATATTGTAAATTATTTTCGTGGTGTATTCTTACAGTTTTGAAAACATTACAATTTAAATCATTTTAAAATGGCACTGTAGTTCATTAACAACTTTGTATCCTTCCTTTCACTCCTACTCCTCCAGAGTTGTATCTATCAATTCCTTTCCTAAAGCAGCTATTCTACGAAAATGTTGAAAGAGAAAAGAGAGATCCTTTTTATTCTTGGAGTGTTTGGTGCTCGTGCTGGTGTTTGTCGTAGCTGTGTGTTTCTGTGTGAGTCGACCCATAAGAGTTCGGCCATCTTCGTGTGTTCTCTCACAGGAGCTACAGCTCCGTGTCCCTGTGTTGCAGCAACACGCTGCCTTGATCGGCGGCCCCAACGCCACGTCCTGCCCCATCTGCCACAAACTGTTCCTCGGCGGCGAGGCTCTCATGGAACACATGAAGCACACCCACAAGGATCCAAACGCCTCGGGAGTGGCAAGTAAGTTACCAGCATTTGTCGCCTTTCCTAACTCCTACAAATGTTTGAGGCGGTAGCTGTATATTCATAAGGGAGGTAGTGAAGCACCCGTTATACTCTATAACCCTAGCTATCGCCTCAATCATGTCCAGCTTCCTGTGTTTATAAACCAAAAAGTGAAGGGTTTTAGTTCCAGTAGTATTCAAAATGTGTATATAGGCATGTTTTAACGTTGAAATGCCTAACAAAATCTTAGACAAGTATTAATACTCTTAACTTCACAAATGTGGATTAGTCATCTGTAAAGTGATTTATAGGGAATGTTATACTAAGTAAACAAGTCAAAATGAACACCAGAGCAATGTCCTAAAATCGCATTTTATAGGAGAAATCTCAGCGGCCACTTAAATTCTTGAAATAGCTAACATGGCCCATTATGATCTACAAAATATGGCAGTCGTGTGTACAAATAATCGTAAAGCATGTTACTAATTTCACTGAAATAGAGTTGATATTTCTCCTATAGAGTGTGATGTCTGAGATTGCTTCGGTGTTTCTTTTGTAATACAAAGTGCTCCATTATTATTCTGAACTAGAATACTTGTTCTTGTTGCAGGTGACATTAACAATTAAAGCAATGGCCGATAAATCCAACTAGAACCTGCCTGTAAAATGGAAGTGTGATATGTACGGGGATACATGAATAAAAGCTAACAATAGAATATTTTAGATTCGCCAATTTATTTGCATACATCATTGGCAAAATATTAGTATTCTTGTTTGACGATAAATGTTTAGGACTTCATGTATCTCAGTTTTGCATAATCTTATCAGATAATTTTGGAACGTAATAGAAGTTTCTGGAGACAACATGAATTCATTCATTCATAACAACTCGTTGTTTAGATTGTTTGGACTCGTTGGCCATTGTTTTATACCAATAGTTACACCTAAAAAATCAAAATATTTATAATAGAGTTAAAGCTACAACCTCGCTTTTGATACATCTTGTAGATTCCAACTCTTAAAAAATAATTAAAGCAGAATAAATTCTTACGTGGCAAAGGAAAGATAATTACAACTTAAATATATGAAACTTGGTGTTTTTCACATTCCTCATTCGTTATCACTTTATAGATGACTTCCAGCTCATTTGTGAAAATATATTCTCTGTCTACCAAACTATTTGAATAAGAAAACCCTTCCCTTATTAGTAGCTAACATCCACTAACAAAGAAGGAATTTGAGACACTACAAATAAAAAAATTGACTTTAAATTATTTATGCTAGGAAGAAAATTCCTATATATTTATTCAGGTTAGAATAAGTGAGTTTTGTGGATTTGACGTTGATCAGAATGTTGGCTTTTTTCTAATTGTTATGTGTCCTACCGCTTAGCTCTTCCTAGTTACAGTATTTACATGTCATTGGCAAAATAAATTGATGTGCTTGAATCTCGAGTTTATACAACTGCTGCCTGAAAATATCACAGGGAAACGTAACTGTTCCGAAAATGTGTTTAGCTATTGTGATTTCTTCATCTTTGATTGAATGTGAATATATACATATTTTTCAACCAAACCTTTTTGCACTCGACAGTGGTTACCTGGAAGGCGGGATATAATTCTCAAGACAACCCAAACCTCACAGACTCGGGGATGTACGGAAGTGTGACGAATTGGCCGGGATCTCACACCCTTCTAGGTGAGGATCATATGATGTTCAGGGGTTGCTGGAGGAATTTGAGTGTTCCGGGATGCGAACCTGCGCCCCATGGTATTATGTGTATATAGATATAAGTCTCCCCGCAGCTGGAGTATCTATATGTAGCTGTAAATGTAACCACCCTCATTTGTTTCTTTATTTATTTGGTTTTTATTCAATCTATACTTGCATGCATCCCTCCCTCTTATTTCTCCTAATTGAAATATGGATCGAATATGCTCTGCACACCCTCTGGATTGCACTCTTCTAAAAATTTAATTTTTTTTTACACAATGTCTCAAATGTTTAAGCGAATATCTAGAAAAAAACATTAGAAATATTTTTAAATATGAATATATTCATAGTGTTATATTTCCTCCAACTTGTAATTTTTTAAAAGGCAGATGGTGCTCTGGAGTAATTGAAAAAGGTCATAACCGAAACACATTAATAAAATTGTCTAAGGAACAACTTTTATTTCAAACTAGTTTTTCAATATACCTACACTGTAATTATTATAAAAATGCTTGTTGTCTATATTTCTTTGAGATAAGTACCATAGAGGCACAAAGGTTTATTTACGTTACAGAAAAAATCAGTATCATTAGGGATAGCTGACAAACTACTGGTTGTTAAAATAATTAAAAATATATAATAATATTAAATTATATAGTGCGTGAAATACTTATGCTGAGATATTAGACAAGTTACTTAGACAATTTTAATGTATATGAGACTATTCGTAAATCTCAAACGCCGAAGAGTTGGAAAATTTGATAGTAAGAAAACAAACAAACTACAAAATTTATTGACCTTTAAGTAATTATTTAAACATTTGACAAATTAAGCTTCCTAATATGCTCTAAATTACTTGAAATATTATACAAATTCTGAAGGAAAATATTTTATTTTATTTTATTATTCTGAAAATAATGCATAACAATAGTTAATACCAGCTAATTAGAACCATAGAAGAAAACATCTTACAGCTTAGAGTACTTAATTCCTGTTAAAACAAAACTATTTTAATTAGGTTAGAAACATTCAAAATTTATTCAGTACTTACATTAGATATACATGATTAAATTGGTGGAAATAATTACCTATGAATTTCGGATGAAAATGTCATAATAAACTTCATATTACTCTGAATATATTTTCATTTTTTTAAAAGAAAAGAAAGGTCAAGATTTGTTAGAAGATCTCTATTTTGTGCTAAATGTCTTTATGGGGCATTCTGGTATCTAAAGTATGTTTAATTCAAAAGAAACAGTTAACAAGAATGGAGAATTGAACAGTGGTAGGACAGAGGTCCCAGCGACCTAGAAAGCCAAGGAAAGTCTTGAAATTACGAAGTGGCGGTAGTATGTTAGAGAAATATTAAAACATTTGGCTTCAGAAAATTTGTTTGAAGTTATCACATGCCTGGTACTCCATCCTGATTGGAAAAACTACATATTAAGGAGTATTACATTATTTTTGCTTCCTTAAATTCTTTCCAATTGCTTGAAGTGATGAGTTTCAAATTAAATGCAGAGGAACTAATGTAAACATGGCACATATATTACAGAGATAAGGCCTTTTTCACAATTGCCGCTTAGGATAAAATCTTGCAACTATCAGTAGGTAGATTCATTGTTTAATTCAGAGTCTGTAGAAAAGCTTGCTGTACTGGACAGTCAAATTTGAAACCTACTAAAGTGTACAGAAAGGGGTTTTAATACAGCCAGGCAGTACATTCACATGAAATTGGACCAAAATACATTCATCTTGAAGACAGTTATTGCTATTTCTTATCAAATTAAAGTGTAAGTTCAATATAAATAAGAATTGTAGACATTGCTAATGCTGCCATCAAAACGTACTGCTAGTACAACCGAAACTAGAACAGTAGGTATTTGAGATGAACCTCTTTCTAATCTAGTCTATTTTAACAGAAACACAAATATTATGGCAAAGAGAAACAGGAAGTTTGTACACTGTACTACATCTATTTAAAAAAAAATAATGTGGCATCTGTAGAAGAAATTCTATGGGCATTGAAAGTTCTTGCTAGTAAATGTATAAGGAGCTCGTTTTGCTATTAATGTTCTCAAATGGTACAATTGAATTACTGACTTTGCTGAAAATTATCCTTTATGGTTTGTCATGATATTGCACTACATTTTAGCTATTTATTCTTAAACGGTTTCAGCGCTTGTGAGAATATTAGTTTATTTTGATTTATCACTAAATATGTAACATAAAAAGGACAAATGCATCTCACCATCAGAATTTTCGAGAACAACACCTAACGAGTTGTAACAGTGCTTTTCTGCATAGATCTGCTGCAGACATTTAACTAAGATTGCAATATTTTCCAATAAAAAATGTACCATAGTACTCAGTATATGGGCCTAATGCAACTTCAATTTTCTCTGGAAGTTTCTAATGAGAATGGAGACAGGCAATCCTGATGAAAAAATAATTAAAAATTGTTGTGACTAAATACCAGATGTTTGTGTGCAAATTTCATGGCATGGTTCATGAAAGTAAATTCTGTTTGTGATTTTGGTATAAACAATGGAGTTATTAAAACAGGTTTAAGAGATGTTAATTACCAGCTTAACTCACTGCTGCATACCATATTGTATTGAATTAATATGCGTGTTGGATAGCCAATAGGAGCGAAGCAGGCCGTTAAACAGTTCATAAATTGAAATTGTGCTCAAAACAATACTTCTTTTGGCCAGAGAAGATAAATTCACTGGGAACCCTATATAAAAATCGTAACTAAATACCAGGTGTTCTGTGCAAATTTCATAGCATTGTTCTCAATTTCGATAAAATGCACATTACTAATTTCCTTTGTTTCTGAAATGATTGAAATATTAGCTACACAGAGAACTAAAATGGAATTTCATTCCAGTTCTTGCTCTGCCAAATTAAAAGTTACTTCTTATCATTAAAATAGATTCAATATTTTATCTGGAAGATAATGGTCGTTCTATAAAACATATGATGGAATATGTACAAGCAACATTTATTAAATTATAAACAGCAGAGATAAATTATTTTAGATACGTAACGAGATGACAAAAAGAAAATTGGAAAATACATGCCGATAAACGTGATACGTTACAGAGCTAGAGTATAAATAATGGAATTAAAACGTAGAAGTAATTGATAAGGGTGCCAAGAAATAATATATTGAGGAAAGACATAAACTAAAAAAGCAACATTGATAAAACTTATGAAGAAACAGATCAGGGAGGACCAAGAAAGTGATAGCCACTTTGAAGCGAAAAAAGTTGACTCCAGAGCTACACATAGTATTATTATTTTTTAATCTAACCCATAAGAAGGTATTTCCAGGTATATACTATTTGTTCAGTTGTTTACATAGACTTGAATAGCGAAAGCAAGCAATAGTATTGAAATAACAATCAAAAGTTAAATAGGAGATGAAGCATAAATATGCAACATTTTACAAATATTTACAAATATAAACCAAGCAAGATTAAGTTGTTTGGTTTTTCAGGAAGAAATACGTACAATAAAAGGGAACACTTCTGAAGTGCAAAGAAATCTTGCCTGGTACAAAATAATTTGTCATGTGTAACAGAACAAAAGTTTTGCTTAATAAATCCAATTTTAATAACTTAAAACTTACAGTTGATTAGACATGAGGAGCTCAAATGACATATAAATTATACACAAACATTAAGTTTGGCTTCTGCATTACAATAAGTGTGCAAATTTATGAACTTTATTACGAGTGTTGCAACCTGACTGTATTTGTTCAAAACAGTAGCTGAAACTTGGTCTGTGGATCAGGTGGTTGGTGTTATCCCCGACTCAGAAAGATATTTTTAATTGTTCTTAGAAGTGACAGCCACATGTCAATAAATTTATTGTAATCACTGTGTTCATTACTATTTACTAGGAGTTTATAAACTACAGAAACGTATTCTGTCATGCAGAATAACATTTCAGACGTGCAGAACACAGAAAAATATGGTATAGAGTAAATTGAATTTTATTCTTAAATTCTGTGACCGCCAGACCTGAAATAATAAACAAACAGGTTGTTGGTCACGAGTTTAAGAACAACTGCTGGAAATTACCATCAAGTCCAGTGCCCCTGTTAGTCTACTATAACTCTTAGAATTAGCCAAGACCTACTTATTACGTAATTGTATGCAATATTTACACAAATGGCATCTTTGTATCCAAGGAATAGGTAAAACAAAAAAAACTAATGCACATTAGCAGCCTTGTTTAAGGCTTTTTAAGTTTTTGTATGCTTAGAATCTGCATTCATATCAGCAGTTTGTTTTCCATTATTTTAACACACACACATTCACTGTTTTTTTGTGATTCCGATTAATTCTAAATGAATCATGCTATAAAAGAGCTTTCATATTTGTAAACTAGAGGAGGTGCTTCAGAGATTCGCAATAGCAGGATTCACTAGTAAGAATCCAAGAACTTCAACATAGTGCAGTTGGAAAATTGCAAAATAAAATTCATGAAATAGAATTGATTCAGATTAAGCGACGTTCCGGAAGACTACTGGCAGAAGACTAAAAAGGTAATGCTTACCAAGTTCGTGAGACCAAACATTAAAATGACATTCTTGGAACACTGAACTCATCATATAACCCTGCACGGCTCTTGACTGAGGTGTTGGAGTATGTGAACGTTTCCTTAGTCAAATTATACCAAATCACTGTGTTTTAAATGGAGTGATGTTCTAGGATGTTGGGAAAGTCAACAAGTTTGAGATAATTAGAAACACAAGCCAACTGTGTCATCAACAGTAAAATGTAATTTTCCAAAAGTGATAATATAGTGTGTTTATGGGTTACTAGGGTTTTTGGCTAGTAAATCAATGAAAAAAGTACACGTGCTAAACTTTATTAAATCAATGATTATTATGAAATAGATAATGCTTTCATGCACCAGGATTTAGACTTTTTTTCCAGTCGCAAGATTGGTTAGCACGTTTACTCAACCTGAAACCCATAAACTTCGCTGGATAATGGATTCTCAAATCTGATATAATGCGCTGCAAATGTTTGAAATGGGATTATCTCCAGGAAAGAATGTTGTAGCTCCTCTGAACGCTCACATGTTGAAGACAAGGTAACACATTAGGGAACGAATCTGGAGAGTGGCAGCAATGAGACACTTTATGCATCTAGCAACTGCTTTGCTACGGTTCAAGAATCTATGAACAGCAATATAACAAGCACATTGTCTCAGTTTGTTTAAAATGGAAAGCTACTAATTCTTATCTGGATAATATAAACAAACATATTAAAATATAATAAAGCATATCAATGTTAAACTAATATACGAAGCATGGTCTCAAATTTAAACATAAAATAGCATACAAAAACATTCAATAGATGTTAAAGTGAAAGCACTGGCAATAGATTTTAATTTAATTTAATTGCCAGTTAATAATTCTTTGGAAGAACAACGATGGTTCAAATACAGTATTAACAAGAGCTTTTCTGGATTGCCTTGATTAAAATCAAACAGTTGCTGTTGAGACTTCCGCCAGGACACTTCGATCGCACTTCCACTGAAGATGTCTGCCGCAGCTGCAGACGAAACGTCTAGGAAGATGGAGTCCAATAGACCACGGCCCACAAGCCCGGTTAATACTTTATTTTATACTGATACCTGCCGTTAAAGCTTATCTTTAATAAAATCTACCTTTCTACAAAAGTAATACAAATTAATTCTTGTTAATATCTACTAACACTGATAAAAATATTGAATATCAATTGTTTATTCAGTTTTAATTTATTTCAGAGCAATATCAATTAGTAACTGGGAGATAGTAGAAACCTATAGTGTTTGCTTGTTCTAATGTTTTTGCACGTTGGTTTAAAACATTTGTGTTTAATTCTAAAGGTGTTTTTACCTAGAGCAAGATATTGCTGTAATCCTAAATACAAAAACCACAACAGTTTCGATTGTCATTCAATGACAAACTTCTATTTTTTTTTTAGTTTATAGCGTTTACGATATTTGTTTTTGGCCTAAGACCTAAGACCTGAAAATGCGTTCATTGTCAATAGTAATAACAGCCTTTGGCATAAACCAAACAAATGTCACCACCATTAGAATCATATTTTACTGAGCTAAGTTCTAAGACATTGCAGACAGAATAATTAAAGTTGCTATCTTTGTTAACGATATATTCTTGGAAAGTCTGATTTCATTTATGCGTAATTGTTAAACGTTAAAACAGCTTTTCCAATAGAATTACATGCCTTTTACAAATATTGCCACTTTTATCCACAAAACATTAGCCGAATTTCACATCCATTTATGCAAGAAGGTAATATGGAACTTTTATAAATGTATTTAATTACAAAAGTAAAGCACATAAATAAATCTAAAAATAAAAAAATATATATACAATGAAATAAAATGAAAACAGGATCTCCGAAAGGTTTTAATATTTTGTAACTAACCAGAAAAGTTCTATTTTAGAAACAGAGGCGGGCAAATGTTATTACTATAGCAATTAATTCGATTCGCAAAGTTGAAAGCGAATCGAATTAATTGCTATAGTAATAATCATTTGAGGATTATTTTACCCATTCACATTTATCGTTCTATGTGACTTTTGGAGATCGTTAATTTAAAAATAAAATTGCTACTTAAAACTTTCCATAAACCTATCGGAAGCATTTATACATTTACTCATACTATTATTTGACATAAAAGACTTTTAGGTTTTATTAGTTTACATCTGAATTTACAGCATGGATTTGCCACGTAATAAATTCGCTGTGCAAAATATGAGAGTATTCTAAATTCCAAATTCAGGTTGCACAACTGTCATTTAATCATGTATACAATTAAAGTGTACATACATTTATAATTTGAATATTTTTATCTATAGAATATTCTAATGAAACCTTTATTATTGAAACGTAGGAACGCATTGAGACAGGAGTTTTGAGATTTTTCAAAAGATAATTTTTTTAAATGTGTAAAATATTAGCTAAGATTTCAGTGAACTACTATATTTACTGTTATAGAAAATAAATAAAATTTTAATAAATGTATCAACACGAAATATAGTAATCTACAATTGGAATTCTGAAGAATTTCTTAATTGACGAGGAATTGCAAAATAGGGATTTGTACTTTCAAGAAAATGCTATTTATATTTCACTCCAACACCTTCTATACAGAATAGATAAATTCAAAAATGCTGTCATACTTTCTGATTATAAACCAGCATTATATGCAATAAGTTCATATAAAATGAGGTCAATCCAAATTAAATAATGTCACAAAATAATCCAACAACTTCAAAAACTACAGAAAAGAATTATATTACAGTGGATACCTGCACATTGTGGAATTGCTGGAAATGAATCAGCTGACTCTCTTGCCAAAAGGTGCATATTTAATTCAGAACAAAAAGTAAAAATTTACCCTTTACATCCATAAAAATAGTAATCAAAAACAAATATAAAAACAAACAAAACCAATCAATATCTAACAAAGCCAAAGATAAAAAATGGGACATTTTAATTAAAAATCCAGAAATTATTCCAGAAATCCCATGTAAAGCTGCAGTAGCAAATTTTAGATTACTTACGGAACATGATTATTTGGCCAAACACTTACACAGAATAGGAATTTATACAAGTCCGAATTGTCCTCTGTGCAACAAACAAGAGGAAATGATTGAATAACATCTTTTAACCTGTGAAGCCCTACCTACCGGACACACTACACAGAAATATTTGAGAGCAAGAGGGCTAATGGCTTCATTGCCAAAGCCTAGCATTTGAAAACAACAACTTTCAAGAAAATTGTTTCTTTATTATGCATTGTTAAATATTCTACTCAGAGCACCTTCGAAAGGTATTGCTAAGAAAATTCAAATACATTAACGAAACAAATGCTTCATTGACAAGTTTGTTTTTATTAGGTACAATTAACATTAAATTTAATAAAACATCTGGCTACGCCCCAATATATTTTGCCATAAATCATTAGCTATCAATCGTAAAACCTTTAATTTTCAATAGTACAAGCTTTCTATGTGTCATAAAGGGAACAGCATTAATACCAGTTAGGTTATATACACGTAATGAGATTAATGTCGTCTGCGGTCATATTTCTTTAAATATGAAAATCCTATTCCAAAGAAAATAAAAACATTAAAGTAATACAATAAAGAAAGAAAACTTATGTAGCAGATGACTACAAGGTAGAACAAAATTAAAACTTAAAGCACATTTTGCATTTTAGATCATAAGAAAGTGTACTGGAACACATCATGAAGTATAGTAAAGGTCTTATTAAAGTAATTGAATCCATGCTCGAAGAATTAATCTGTTTCGGAAACTTAGATAAGAAATCATCCAGACTGCTCAACATATGAACTAAGGACACAGTAAAGTAATTGAAAATGTTTTATATAAGGATATGTCCATTAATTTATAAATATACGTAAGCACATTGTATATGTTCAGGATCAAGCAGTTATCACAATAAATGTTTATCAGAAAGCAGTATTCGATCTGCAAGAATTTGGAAAACTACATAATTATTTGAGAACTTCTGTGAAGAGATATAGATGACAGCTCTTGAAGTTTCACAAATAATCATAACATAAATTAATAATGAGTAATGAACTTGCATACTTACGGTGCAGTATTAGATGTGGATAGAATTAAGATTTTGAACGACAGTTTAATAAATTCCATGAAGGGTACTACAGAAGAAAACAAAATACAATCTCAATTAATTCCTAAAATATTAAGTGATTACAGTTTTAATTGTGAAGCAAGAAATGATATGAGATTCATTATTATTAAATGAAACGTTTAACAGACAGGGTGTACTGTAAAGCACCGTCTAAGAAACACAGATATTCTAGTGGATGTAGATTTTAGTTCCACAACAAATAAAATAGATTTTTATATGAATTATTCGAAATATAGTTGTAAAATATGAAGGAAACTAAACAAACAGCAAAGTCCAGATCAAAAGACTATACATATGTAGAAGTGATACAATACCCTGTAAACTATGGCTTGATCGATGAAATCGAAAGGAGGAGTGTACCAGGAGTGAGCATTAGGCTTCTTTTACAGTGCTGAAACAATCTGGAAGCTTATAGTTCATTATGACACAAAATAATATTTTAATACGGTTATCGTTTTCTCTACTGTAAGCGAGTTGTAAAACTTCTAAGTAAATACATAGTTTTCTATAATTTACTTTTAAATAAGATTTTTAAACCAAGAGAATTATGTTTTAAATACGATGCATTTAAATTAATGAAAGAATAAATATCCAGAGCTATTTAGAAAAATATCCTATACCTGCATATGTACTTACCCTCACACTTCTATATAAAGCTATGCACCTGCACTACTCCTATTAGATACATGTTTTTAAATGTTTTACATTAATTTTTATACTATTGTTAAGGCTATTTAGTTACTAGGAAATAATTGTTTGTGCTTCAAGATATGCATCTGTATCCATTCTGAAACAACTGTCCATTTTACTATACAACCAAAAGAAACTGTGGCAGATTTTCCCAAAATCTGTGTTCAAGAATTGCTTCATATACAAGGACACCAAAGACTAGAAGACTTAAAACTATCTAGTGTTTTCAAAGCCATTGTTAAAACTTTGAGATATAATTTAATGGGTGTTTTCTGTAAAAGTTTGGTGTTTTTTGAATATGGTCATTAAAATAGTTTTGTGCTGCAAAACCGTCAAAAAAGTCCATACAAATAAAAATTTGCAATCCCGATTTCAGTCTAAACAATACTTAAATTTAAAAATCTTTTAACACATAATATTTATGTTTCTATT
The DNA here is from genome assembly GCA_030765055.1 of Mantis religiosa. Taxonomy (NCBI): domain Eukaryota; kingdom Metazoa; phylum Arthropoda; class Insecta; order Mantodea; family Mantidae; genus Mantis; species Mantis religiosa. The sequence goes on along the minus strand of CM060956.1, from coordinate 59,721,498 downwards.
CTTTCGGTAATAACTTTAGATCCAATATTAAAACATAAATCTTATATAACATGGTTTTGAGCTAGGACCTTACATTATGACGTAAGACTTAGCTTTAAGCCAATCGAAATTTATAAAACTGTTCAGACTTCAAGTATTATACTAATATTCGACTAATTCCAACTTTCTTTTAACTTTCTTGCCGAAAATAGCAACTTCGCCCTTGAATTTAAATTTATAATCTTTATTTCTACGGTGTTTCTTATTCTGCTAAGCTAAAATTAATTAATGTTTTGCATCATTACTGAAATATGTCCTGTCGCTTTATCCATGTTACCTTGCAGATTTTATTTAGTAATTTTACTTATGAAAGATATTTAAAAAGATTACTTCTCGAAAATTATACCATGAAATTGGGAAGATGCATATGTCTTAAGTATCCATTTGAAATGAGAATGTGTGCATCAAATGGTTATTTAATACAGCTCCTTGAAGCAGGTGAGTTATGGGTGTTCTTTACAATGAATAAAATTGAATACGGTGCAGTGATAAAAGGTTTTTGCAGGTTGCTACAATAAGTTCATACACTCTAAAATTGTAGGACATTCCAGGTTTTCAGTTTTAACGGGTAAAAAATGTGTTACTTCATAAATGAATGGTAGGCTTAAACCATAGCAGTTCCCAAAAAGATATCATAATTCTTTGACAGTCACATGATAGTAAATAAACGCTGTGACGTGCTGATATTACCTATACTATGTACTAACAAGATCCTAATGTTTACATAGCGATAAACTCAAGGTGTGTTCTCTGAAAGTATGACTTCATGTGCCACTGAATCCGCTAGAAATACTTGCAGTGAGAGCAATGGACCGAAATCAGTTGTTCAGCACCAAGCAGGATCCATTCCATCTGATAATAAAAACAATATTTATTACACTGAAGAAATGTTATAAATAACAGCTTCAAAACAGCAAATAATTTACAGAATAAATGAAAAATATTCAGGACAATGTATGTACCTTATGAAAGAAGTTGAGGAAACGTATGCTTCTGCTTCAGGAAGAGAAAAGTATACAGGGGGTCAAACGAGAAAGAAAAGGTATTTGTGGATCTCGAAAAGATACTTCACAGAATAACTTGGAACAAACTTGTGAAGATTCTGAAACAAATTCGGCCTGAGTGTTGGTAGCAAGAAGAGACTACTAATTATACTCGACAGCTAGCAGAAGAGGAATATGTTCTAAATAACATGATAATGGAGTATCCAGTAGAACATGGTTTCGGGGCTTGAAGGCCGTGGTTCAGTAAATGAGAAAGCATCTGACGTTTCGCCCGTAGCTCCGTCGGCCATCTTCAGAGAATTGACCCCTGGCTGGTTGCACTAGAGTGGCACTTGGTAAATATTACGTGAAGAGTGCATAAGAATCTGTATTTTGGTAGAAATGTTTAACACATCTACTAAGGCGTGAATTGTGTGCTGTGTTTACATTTGATTCTCAGTGACCTTCATCTGCTTCCAAAACTCAAAAAACTTTTAATAAACAAAAAAAAGGGAATTTCTATGGATATTGCAGCAAATTACTTCACAGACCAGATAAGATATCTTTATGTCATGTCCATGAATAACAACAAACCTAAAAATTCTGTCGTTCGAGAATAATATACGTATTTTTTTATGAAATAATTATTTAATGAGTGTCATTTCTCAACCTTGTGTTGCTTTCTCAATTGTGTTGCTTATTAAACATGATAATACATATTCTGAAAGCCGTCCTTCCTCTTGTTTCTACCATCGCCACGAGGAAATTCATAAAAAGAAATTGTTAGCAACTCTTAATTTACGAGTAGAGTGAGAGTAAAATTTGCGTTACAAAGTGCAGTTTGGGAACACTTTATCTTTTTATGGCCGTTCTTGCGGTCTGCACTAAGGTGCATGTGATAGTTTTCCTATGATTTACTGTCATAGGTTCTAAGACGCCTTCTCATTTTCCCTTTTTACGAGCTCTTTTTTTCTGTTATCGCATCGTTAACGTAGTTTTAAACTAGCCGCTACTTCTTTTGTTATCAGACAGGAAAAAATACTTTCATACCTGTTAACCTCCATATTTCATAAAATTGACAATGCAACTACACTGTCTGTGGCGCTCTTTTGTTTCTGCACACTGCGCTTTATTTCACTACGTATTTTAGATCGATTCATCTCCTTAGTTATTTGTTTTTGTCATTTTAGTTATGCCGAACATCTATGACTATCCAATTATTTGCATTTTACATAACCTACCTACAAATAGTATGGTTAAATTCACGTGACACTCTCTTCTACAAACTATTCTTACAAAAGTTTATTCTTATATTTACTTCTTGCAAATACAGATAAACCTTAATTTCTCATTTAGACATTCATTGTAGATTTAAAATGAATAAGCTACAGCAATAGTTAAGGATTTTTAAATTTAATTAAGTGAAGACTTTTAAATTCTGTTCTCAGCGTTAAAACAGAAAAGGAAGGAAGTGAAAGAAAAAATAGCAACTTGCAGTTGAGAAACGTATAAAATGTTTGAAAATTCAAACCGCTAGTAAAGTATATATCAGAAATGGTTAAGTCACCATAAATATTATTAATTGTCATAATTTCTGTGCTTTAACGAGCTTTATATCTTTTGGGCAGTAAGATTCTGTCTCTTATCTTTTACCAATTATATTAATGTCATTCAGAATAAAGATAGCTTCAAAGCTACTCCTAGAAAATACAAGATACATATTTCATTTATCATTAAAATAGCTTAAACATATAGTAATTTAATCAAATTCAAGAGACGTTTCTGAAAAAGTATAGAATAACAAAAGTTCTTCCATGTAAAGGGTTATTTGAGGTGGCGGAATTTGTTATAAAATCTTCTGTCGCATTCTTGCAACATGGTGAGCTAGCCGACGTTTCATTTTAAGCAACACGGATCCAAGATTGCATTTATGGATGCAGTACACCTCCACTTATTCTAAGTACGCCAATAGGTAAAGTAAAAAGGAGTACTTACTTTCAAAGAACAGTAATCGACAGATATACAGTCACTGTTTTCTGTATAAATAGTTTCCTTATTTATTATGAATGCAAAATTTAATGTTAATTTAATAATAACGTATGGAGGTATCAATGTTCTACGATTTTGAGATTATTTCCTATAAAGCCCACAAAAGATCATAATATTTACCAGTGCTATGCTTTCTTTCCGCAATTAAAAAGAATGCGCCTGAAAATTAATGCTTTGCGCACGCTTAAAATACTTAAAATTACATGTTCCCTTCTTTATTTTAAAGTAGCGTATTCCCTATCAAAAAGGAGTACAAGAATTAATAATGCAAAAATGAACTTACATTTTATTGATGTTGCCTGAAGTTCTAATTTTTAAACGAAAGAAATTGAGGAGTGGCTGGCCCCCTAGCTCAGTCGGTAGAGCACCTGGTTGCTGTGCTAGTGGTCCCGGGTTCGATTCCCGGCTGAAGGTGAGAATCCGACCCCAGAGTCTGGAAGTATGAATGAGAGTGTGAAGGTGTGCGTGATATAATGATACAACCCAACGATTTGGAGTCAACTCCATCGATTTGACTCCGCCGATATGACCACTGCAGTTAAATGAAACAAAAAAGAAATTGAGGAGTCTGTTAAGACCTTTCTTAACAAGGGCTTTTGAGGCTTAACAAAAAAAATACTGTACACTTTAGAAAATATCTGGAGAACGTGCCCATGCAAGCTTATTTCTATAATGCCTCTACCTCTGTTGTCTTCAAACAATTACATTTCAATTTAAACACAAATTCTGATAATGCTACACGCCTTATGCCTATAGCTTTACAATAACCGAACGCTTTACTAATGCGAATATATATTTCAAAGATTTCGAGTGATAATGGAGCATACTTGGGGAAAATATGGATAATTTTTATCCCACTTGTGCAAAATTCAACATAAGCTGGTCTCTTGAGATCTACATAATTCAATTATTGTACTACTTTTTCATCCAAGAGATTGAAAATTTGGATTAATTATAATACTATTTTATCAACAAATAAGTTCTGTAAACATTTTTACAAAATTTACAAAATTAGGCAATATTTTAAAACTCGACCGTTCGAGGTCATTAAAATTCCAGTTCATGTTTGCACCACTAATAACACACTAAGGAATTAAGTTCAAGCTAGATAAATTATAATGGAATTTCCATACGCTGATTGGTAATTGAATTTTGCAGCCTACCCTGAAATTGTCTTCCTCGTCAATACAAAAATTGCGTTTTAAAATGCGACGATATCAATTTTAAAATGCTTGTTCTTAATGGTAAGACAGTACCTAGGCCAAAATTTAAAGAAAAATTAATTCATTTTATTTTCCCATAATTAATAAGTACAATATTTCCTGAGCAGTTCTATGTATAATATTTTACTCAAATTGTAAGTTACTGTCTACTTAGAAGATTTTACTGGTAGCTGTCATTGTCTAATATTATTCCATGTAATTTCATAAATCATTGAATATCTTTAAATCCATTTCAAAAGAAAATTTAAATTGTACTCAAGGTTAATATCTTAAATCTGCTTTTAACAGATACGAGTATTTCCATACATTTCTACAGTTTTCTCAGTCTCCATGAATGTCTGCATTATATTTATATACATAAGAAAGTTCCCCTCTCTTCTTCACTCCTGTCTCCGTCTCTTTAACCAAATTATTATATCGTAAAGAGAAGTCCTAAATGTTTGAATTTTCAATCATGATAATTATTCTGTTAGTTGCTATGCAATGACAATTTTATGACTTGTTTAAAAATATTATTTTGGTAACAAAATCATTAATTGTATCGAGGTATAGATAAATGCTTTATTGAGGAGTAGTTTGTCTAAAGAACAGTTACTAAAATAAAGCGTAAACTTTATTAGAATACCTTTATTGCTCCTGTGGAAGACGGTTACAGACTAGTTACATATTTTTTAAGATGTACTACTGAACCCTAGAGCTCCGTTAAATATGGTTTTGTTAAACCGTCAAACATTAAATTTACATTTACAAAAACTATCTACATAATTATGTACTTGCAGCTTCTGCAGTTTTCCATTAAAATGTACGAGAGAGGAGGTCCTTTTACGACTTCACGTAAAGGTGACATTTTTACGTCATTCTGGATTTTCGTCACGGAATTGAAAAAGCATTAAATTCTATTGCATTACACTGTAACTTAAAATAACAAAGTGTATGTAGTGTGTTATCCGTATACAGTGCTAAGATAAGCCAGAGCTGCCTGTTCATGTGATCATGATGCACCATAACTGGACAGATTTAAAATTTGATTGCACCCTAGTAATTCCGAGTAACCTATGAGCAATAAAGCGGCGCAGACATTCAAAATAGACAACGTAGATAAAAGTCAACTCTCTCACTTAAACTGTTTATCTTATTCGCGTTACATGACTACGAAATATGCTTCCCATTTCTGAGCAAGTTTTTCTTTATAGTTTCTATTATGGCGCGTAAAATATAAACTACAAATCTGTGCCTAGCGTCCGAACTGGACTGTTTATTGTGGTATGAGAAGGATTTTCAAAATGTGTGACATAAAAAAATCAGTATTACTAAGACTTAAAGAATTCTTATAAAACGAAATTCTGATTTATTTTACATATCATTTTTGTAAATCTGCTGCAATGAAAATTGTATGCATTCTCAATTTTATGCTATTGCAATATTATTGTGCTCGTTAATGAGAAAAATGTATGGTTGTCAATTTTAGCAAATTGGCAAGCGTGTATCTGAATATAAATAATTTGATGCGAAAGTTTACAAACCTTGCAACCCAAAATCAATGTTCATGGCTTTCTATTAAATGAATATAAGGCCTTCTATTCTTAAATACTTAGCTTCGAAAACTGGCAATAAATCTATAGACTTCTTTTTCAATTATTTTGTTTTCTTTCGGCGGACGTTTCAAACATTCTCATACAAGTAAACGTCATTAGGATCCTGGGTTACTTAAATACTTAAGGTCAAAATTCTGTTCTAAAGTTTGAATTCTTCATGCCCAGGCAACTTCAGCTTTGCCGCTTTACAGTAGGCGAGTATATTTTAAAACAGTTTTTGGAAGGAACATTTGATTTCTTAAAGGTTCTTATTGCTGTAGTAGATCTAAATGATACGAAGCCGGCTGCCAAGGCATAAAAATAGTGTTTGTGTTGATTGAAGCCTAGTTCCATTTCCACCAAAAACTTCCATGAATAATTTTCCATTTAGGTTGCTTAAGTGACCCGATGGTCGGTATCGTAGCTTGCAAATCTGCTGATCTAGAATTCCATTTACACCTTTAAGATGGGAAGTGTTTTTAGCCATGACTCCTTATGCTTGAGAGTGTAAATCTCTCTGTCTGTCTGTGTAAATTGTAAAATTAAACACACCAAATAATAACAGAATAGTTGAATGAACATCATTGTTCCGACGGCTGAAGCCGCCAATATGACCAAGGATGTTAAAAGTGGCATATAAATTGAACACCAAAAATTAAATTGGTCTTCATATAACAGCGTACTCGAAAATTACCACAAGGAGGGGGGGTATAATTCTAAACAAATAACACCTGAAGAGAATGTGTGATAGTTTTTGAATACGTAAAATGTTGAATCGGTGTCGATTGTAATATCGTATCATTCCATAGCATGCATTTAATTGTGTGTCATAATTCCAGCGTTTCTACTTCCTTACTGTCTTCCTTAACAATCTGTAGAAGTATATAATTGAATTTACTATGGTAAGTTAAGGAAAACTCACTATAATTTAAAAGATCAAAGTTGACAACTTATTCTAAAATCAGCTAGCAAAAGTTTCTTCTAACATACAAATTAATTCAGATAGTATGGGTTAGCTTAAAAATGGAATTAAAATGTGTTAATGCCTGTCGATTTATTTAAAATTAGTAAATTTCACATTTGGATCTAAACAAATTAAAATAGCTATTTATGTTTCTCTATCAAAGTCGTTTTCCTTTGAACAACTGTACTATAAAGTCTTCCGTTAACTCTTTAATCGCTGACACGAAATATAAATGAAATGACTGCCACGGGTATTTATTTATTGAGAACTTTTTATCGTGGTCTACGTCCTTGTTTGATAAGTGCTCTGATAAGAAAGTATTATTTTAAATATTGAATTTTATGCTAAATGAAAAGTAATAGAGCTGCAAAAGTCATGGTGTTTTGCAGTATTTAATATTTAAGTTCATTTTTTTAATTTGCATTTAAAACTTATATTCGAGAGGCATCCAGAATGTAACGACCGCGTGACTTGAATGCGTCCTTAAAATATATTTCTAAAAAAAAAATAAGGAAAATACATCACAAAATTAAAGAGCTTACTTTATTTCTTCGGATGATGAGTTGTGTTATTTAAGTATTTATATCTGCCACGAGCTTCAGGATTCTAGTATTCTAGTCAACTACCCTAAGTCAAAATCTTCAGACATAGTTTCGCCAAACAGACAGACAGAGAGAGAGAGAGAGAGAGAGAGAGAGAGAGAGAGAGAGAGAGAGAGAGAGAGAGAGAGAGAGAGAGAGAGAGAGAGAGAGAGAGAATGTTTCAAATCTTACCTCATCTAGGGTTATAATCGGTCTTGTTCACTTGATTCTTCAAATCATCGTGATAATGGCGGACCTGCAGGTGGAGCTTCGTCTTGCCCGTTTGTTCGTCCATTTTTTTAACATTTCACACCACTTTTTCATTTCTTTTGCTCATTACCTTATCAACATACACGTCCATTATTTGACCAAATTCAGCAGGATTCAACTTCCTAAATTCAAAATCGAATACATCTCACCTCGAAGTCGGCGACCTTGTATTACAACTTCGAAACCCTCGCAGAACTGAGAAAAGTGTAGCGGAAAGCATTAAACCTTGGATAGAAGTCCAACGGCGATCTGAAAACAGAAGGAAATACTTTCTAGATTCCTCGATTGTTTCATTTACTTCTTTTGAGGTCGATCTAAGACCCGCAAGGAAAATACTCCAAAGATTTGCATCATTATTTCTGGTGAGTTACTAAATATTTATGAAAAATCTGACTATTCGTTAATTAACGTCCTTCAACTTTGTATACCGAACGATGAATGAAATTGATGAAATGATACTCAAATGAGCTCAGACTCCATAGGACTTAGCCAACTTTCATAATAGGGGAAAACCGTGGAAGAAACCTTATCCAGATAACTCACCCTGACCTAGAATGGAACTCGGGACCTCTTGAAAGTGAGGCAGACACGCTACCACCTAGGCTACAGAGGCGGGCTATGACCATTGTGAGGAATATATAAGAATAACTTTATAGTAAGAAGATTTAGAATTAGATTTAGGGTTATAAAGCAGAAGGAAATACATCGCACACTCAGATGTACATAGATTTACAGTGACCACCGCCTCCAGTAGGACAAGATGAAGTGAAGAAACCATGGGAAGTAGAAACTAGAGGAAGTCCTGAACAATAGTTGACTTTAGTTAAGACCTCTCCTACAGAACTGTCTAGAAAGGGGGCAGCGATGAACCCATCGATGATTTGTGCTTCAGTGTGGCCACGAAACGTAGTAGCATACCTGACAATGTGGTAGATGGGGAACTACCTCAGCTTTTGACCAGGAAAATGTCCAAGTTCAGAGCGGGTAGACAACGGGGATTCCCAAATGCGCACCTCGCTCATGCTGGGCTAAAACGTGTTACTGGCAACAACAAAGAAATTATTTTTAATATACCAAAGGCATAGAATATTTTTTTTTCCTTGCTCTCACACATCCAGGTATAAATGACGAATGTACTGTTGAAGAACTTTTTATTTATAAAGTCTGTTTTAGAAATGTACATACTGTGGAAGTATTTACAAACTTTGTTTGTGAAACTTGGTTATCTGACGTATATTTTGTTTTAAATCTGTAGATGCCAGATATTTTTAGCTTTAATTACTCTCTGAAGCATGTTATGTACATTCAAAAAGTTATCATTCAAGCAGTTCTAGTAACGTTACGCCCAACAGTATATAAGTGCAAAATAGGTACATATTGCGGACATTTGAAAGAAATTATTAAAGTACGTAATGGAAATCGAAAATGGGCAGACAATTTCCATTACTCTCACACTGTGTGCAGATACTTTACTTTCACAGAAAGATAACAAAGAAGAAACTGATGTTCCAATAAAATGGAGTCAACGTATTGAGAAAAAAAATATTATCTCTCTGACTAACCTTTAAATATCAGAACTGGAGCAAAGTTATGTAAAATATACATAATAAAAACGAAACTAATTGAATGATTTTTGAAAGATGTGAATTTTGTATTATAAGCTGATAGTATTATAAGCAAGAGTTAATGACACAGCAGAACGAAAATTGAAGAAAATATTTATGATTCACAGTACAGAAGTTAAGTGACTTTATGAAGAAGTGATTCCTTACTAGCATCTAATCATGAAATCTTTTAGCAAAATAAAAATGAATTAAAGACTCTATCCGAAGAATATAAGTGAAGATAAGGAAATTGATGAAACAGAAATAGATTGTTTGAATTTTTCACCTTCTGGTGAGCACATTCTTAACATTAAATGAATCCTGTTTCAATAAAAGCATTAGCGTCCATATTACCTTTGTTAATGTTGTAGAGAATATTATAATTATAGAGTGGATAATGTGACTTTGTGGGATCGTAGAATTAAAAGTCCAATTTGCCGAAATTCTCAATGTTCTTTATTTCCATAGAAATACACTTACAGATTACAGCAGCATTATGTTACGTACACAATCAGTCTACCAAGGTCGATGACAATAACAAACAGCTTACTCAACTTCCAACATCAACACTCAGCTGTTCTCTGTTTACTCTCCCACGACTGTTTTACAACTGATTCTTGGCGAGCCGTCGTCTTAAATACCTCATTGATAAATTCGAGACTCTTCTAGAAGAATAAAGAAACCGAATATTCTATCACATTCCAGAAGCGTAACTTAATCTATGCCGGCAAGTCCTTTATCACAGCTATCTTCATTTGTCGGTCCTTTGTGTACACTAGCCGCGCTATTGTTAACTGCTTATGCAAGCTCTTTATTACCGTGAAACATTATCCGCCGTCTATTATCTATTTGCACCGAAATTTTATGCCTGTTACCGTGACAATAATTACAGATAAAAACAACATAAAGTGCTCATAAGTACTGAGGCTTTTCATTACGAGAGAGACAGACTGTCCTAATCTCTTCAGTCAGTCAGCAGTAAGACAACTGAAAGCATGTTGCTCATTCTAAACACACTTTCTCCGCCTTACATTCATGAGTATTGAAGATAAACATATTGCTTTCAAAGAATAAAATCATTATCATTTTTGCGCAAGTGTGAGGTCATCATATATATTTTATATCAAATACCAATTATTTGTACAAGAAAAGTTGCTATGGTATCCAAATAAACAGTTGCACTTCCTGGTGTTGACGCAGTTAATTTGAAAATGACTACAAAATAACAAATGGTTTGAAGTGAAAGTAAGAGAATTGAGTCTTCAGTGATGGTTGGATTTTTTGACAGGAAACGTAGAAAAGATGAGGTATGTGCACTTTTCAATTCAATACATTCCTGATCAAACGGGTTATTTGAAATCTAAAGTTTTTATACGCAGCCTGCTGGTATTGGCGAGTTAAAATTAGAATGAAACACGTGCAGAAATACCACCATAGTTATTGAAGATACTTGAACAGAAATTTGTTCTGATTGTTCACATTACCATATAGTAAAGGAAACAACGTTTTGAACATTTGTATCTGCATCTCATTTATTTTAAAGTTAGCGTTATTATTGTTTTCTTTACTTACATAAATAAAGGTTCTCTTTCAACTATGGTTATATAGAACTACGTCTGATGTGACAACTTTACAGTCATACACAGCAATAAAATCTTTGAAACGGAATACAGAAAAAGTATAGGGGCCATTTAAAATGTTTCCAATGACGTCTCAATTTGTTATAAGATAGTGGTTCGTTTCTGCGAAAAGTTTTCTTACTGTTTGAAGCGTCGAGGGTGTCTTGAAAAACGTTTCCATTTAGCTGCAGTAGAAAATATGTTGTACTTTAGAAATACATTGCATACTTAGACCCTCGTAATGGAAGTTTCTGCAAATTGGTTCTGATATTCTTCATTCTATTTATCCTGGTTAGTTATAATATGTCCTCTGCTAGATATTTTGAAGTGTAGAAAATATGTAGGTTTTGTCGTTTTCGTACATAAATTTAAAGAATTACACAAGTATGTTTACTAAAGTGAAGTAAAACCGTTGGCATTAATAATTGTTGCTTAATACTCGTCTATGTAGGTATATTGTATTTAACTATAAATTAAAAAAGCCAACATTTTGTTCCGGCAAATTCTAACTAAAACTAATGAATTACCATACAGTGAAATGTCTGCCATCGACAGTTAAGCAAGATTAGAAACTCGATATGAATAAAGAAATAGGAATTTGTACCAATCACAAAATAAAATTTGTTTCATATTATGCACAGAGAAATAATCACATAATTCTGATTAAAATTCAACTGAAAACCGTGTGGAAGATGGAGATAACTAACTATAGGTGTCATTCAAAAGTCGAGCGTTTTATTCTCTGTGCACAATTCTAAAACACAAAACTTCCAACTATGACAATATGATTATAATACAAGGTATTTAAATACTCTGTCTCTTCCTGTTGATATAGGGACTTGAAACTCGATACATAAATATACAACATTTCGTATTGTATTATTTGCTATGGAAAAATGAAATTTCTGTGTAGTGTGAACCAAAATGATTTTCCAACCGAAATGCAACTTCTGCATGCCCTATCATGTTTACAGCATAATCGCAAACCTTCTCAAATTCCTCCAATTGGTTGTGGTCCGCAGTTTTGTAGTAGTATTTCTAACAATAACCATTGCATGGTGCTTGCTTCTTAAGTGATAGTAATTGCTGGAATGTGGTGAATGTTGGTAGAACGGTTGATATTTCGTTTGTTTTTAGTGCCTATTTAGTAAGCTACATTCAGTTGTTTTTAAACAGCAGATGTTGCACATTTGCAATGGCTAACTGTTGTTTGTTTCTTTTAATAAGATATGTTGTCTCAGTCACGCAGTCCCAGATTATAGTGTAGACAATAGCTTTCGTGAGGAAGTAGGACTCCACATTTATTATGAGTTTAGTTATCTAAACAAAAACCGCAACTTAAAGGAAAAAATCACATCCTTTAACTTATAAAAGCAGTATCACGCAATATTCAAAACACTGATCTAATTACGTTAGCTGCACAATGTCGGATTTCAGCAGTAAATATATACATTTTTAAATTTAACAGAACAATTTTTTGTTTCTAATTACTCAAACATTAACAAAGAGTTATCAAAATTTATATATTTATATTGTCAAAATTATAATGTTTTGGCTGTAGCAAGCAATTCGATTAATTACGTAAAAAGTAATTTCATGTCAATACTCGGGTAAATTTCTCTAATAGTTATGGAATTAAATTACTGCAATACAGAACGCTCCATAAAAAACTGAACATATTTTAAAACTTACAATTCTCCTCTGGAAAGTAATATTGCGTAAAAATTAAATTTTACTATCGTAATCTTGGAAGAAACACATAAGTTGAAAATACGAGGGCTGTTCAATAAAGAATGATCACAATGTTTTTTGACAACGTATCTTTACTCATCCTGTAATTTTGATGGCCCTTCTCAAAATAGTCTCCCCTGAATGCGATGCACTTGTCCCAGCGTTTCTGCAAGTCTTCAAAGACATGCTGGAAATCATTTTTGAGAGATACTTCAAAATCGCCTCCGCAGCCTTCACCACTGCTTCTGGTAATGGATAATTCCTCCCACGAAGGCCTTTCTTCAAGTTACGGAATAGAAAAACGTCAAATGGGGCTAAATCCGTACTATAGGGAGAGTGAGGGATGCACTTGACATTGATTTTTGCAAGATATCCAGTAACAACATTAGCAATATGCAGCCGCACATTATCGTGGTGCAGTATCCAGCCTGCTTCACGGAAATGTGGTCTTTTGCGCCTAATATGGACTTGCAATGTTTTCAAGACATCCCTGCAGTATTGTCCACACACTGATTTGTGTGCAGTTACAACATGCTGATAAACCATTCCACGAATATCAAAGAATGAGATGACCATAACTTTCCCAGCAGAAGTAACCACTTTTGTTCTTTTGGGGGTTGGGGGGTTTTAGGTGATGGAGATTTCCACACTGAACTTTGCTGATTGCTCTGAGGATCAAAATGATGAAGCCAAGTTTCATCAGCAGTGTTTACGATTGAAAGAAACTCCGGATCTTCCTCTAACATTAACTTTAACTGTATATTCTCTCCATTGTAGCGGTAGGCAATACTGAACATGTCTAAACTTGCCTGGTTCTCACAGGCATGAACCAGGAGTACCAACAATGCAACTACAACGGCGTGTTTGTTTCACATTAAACTAACAGAATATAATAAGTTTGAATTTTAGGGCTAAAAATTATGACCGTAAAAAAATTATGATCATTATTTATTGAACAGCCCTCGTATGTTAGGGAACATTTTAAGTACTTAACTTTCTGTGGGTTCTGTAAAATGTACAAAGTTTTATCTAATGGATAAGCGTTGAGGGTTAAAATTATTGATTGAAAAGAATGCTAACAGAAATTGTTGGAACGCGACTGAAGCGACGACTACCACAGGACCTGCTTTACAGTGATGACACTTCCACTTCTGAATAATCTACTGTTTCAATTTATCTTTTCTATTATTCTGTTTTACTATGTAAATTCTCACTATGGAAGTATGTATATCATTTTATTAGTTCAGTACCACTTTTATATTAGTGCAGTAACACATTTGTTTTAGTTCAGAGGAGGCACATTGTCCTACCTCTACAATGTTATTACTCTATAATTATTTTGTATCTGTTCTCTCAGATCTGCAAAGCATGTATTATTGCTGACCGATCTAATAAATATATTTAAAAAAAAAGAAATAGTTGGAAGTTGTAGAGTAATTTGTTATCTTTGTCAGATTCTAAAAGCCCAAGTTTAGCAGCTTTTGTCAAAATGACAGCAAAAATACTCCTGCACAACAACGTTTAACGATTTCAAAGAGAAATTTGATGAGTTTAACATAATGTGCAACTATCTCCTTCATACAAATCAATTTACGAAGAAAGAGTAGAGAAATCGTATGAGTGCAAGACATCAGATTTTGGCTCGAAGTATGCAACGAAAACACGTAACAATTGCATGTGGTAACTGTCTAGTTGCGTTTTCCAATTTCAATGGCCAGCCAATTTTTCTAACTGTAACCTTGTTCTAAATATATAAGTCGCGGCACGAAGATAGACGCTATGGTTGATAGTTGGAGAGGAAAAGAAAGGACTGTTGCACGGAAGAAATAAAGAGTGAGTGATGAGGATTTTAAAGATATTTATCTTTTGGAGGGTGAGAATATGGTCACTATATAATCCACTCTGCCCAGGAAGTCCCTCTTCATCATTCCTTAAATTTTTGCAAATCCCTTTCTTGCATGTTTAAGTACTTCTTAAAGATTTGTGCATACTCTACAACTCTATTATTCTGTTCTATTGAAAATGTTCATGCATATTAAAAGGAAAGCTACTACCTACTTTTTAGATATTAAACCACGTCGAAAATTATCGTTTAATCGATTTAGCACTGCTTCTGTGTAGGAATTACAAACTCCGTTCTGCATTTATTTTATTGTGTACATTTATCTATAAGTAGTTTTTTTTTAAGTTCCATTACATGAGCAATTATGTATTTGTTAGAAAGTATGTTATGTTTTAGGTATCGTTCATAAGTAGAGAGGATATTGTTTAAATAATTCAAATCCATATTATGAAGAAACTGAAATGCTTGATAGTCTGGAATCAGGGGAAAATTGGACAAAATGTATCTGAAATCTCTACACTACAATTTACTAAACTCTTAAAAATGTTACCAAATTCTAAACAAAACGAATAGAAATAAGGCTATTAGCTGTTATCTTTATGTGGTTTAACTTCCCAGTGTTACATACATAGCTACCAGCAGAAAACGTTTAATGTTAGGTATGTTAAATATGAAGATTAAACTCTCTCTCTCTCGTTTTACTTCCCCCTTTTTTTCCTCTCTTTCAGCGTCTCTCCCTCTCATTTACCACTGTTGCCCTTAATCTTTCGTTTCTCATTTCTCTGTGGAACTTGTACGTCTAGATGATTTGAAAATCGAAAATAAAACTGCCTTTTCTGAGTTAATAAACGACAAAAGGGAATTATGATGATGATTTGTATTCAAATTAAATAACGCAAATGAGGATTCAAAACAATAATATACCTACCTGATAAAACAACAATAATCAAACTTCCTGGTATGATTGCCGAATGCATACATATGAACTTCAACTTAATGATACGCTGGTAATGTGTGACTTGAATCCTCTGCAGTTTAATCTCAATAGATACATAAAGAAGAAGAGAAATAAGGGTTGGCCTCACGTTAGTCAGATGTTTTTATGTAGGTATAACCTCGTTTAGATATTGCAGGCTTTTTTCAGAGAGAATGACGAAATAGAAATAGCGGGGTGAAATGACAAATGTTAATCTTTTCACCTTGGATTAAAGATTGCATATAATTTGTTAGAAATCGTTCCAACGTGCATTCATTACAAACAAATACATCAATTCTCAAATTCTGAATATTACTAAAACAGCCTTAAACCCACACTTCTGATATATCTGCCTAGAAATCCTGGAGTTTGAATCTCCCTGCGGAGAGTTTCCTAAGTTACACCTTTTCCTTATTATTTCTATCATTCTGAACAGACAAATATCAGTTGACTCTTAGCTCTTTGGATTACAGTACCATTCGACAATCATTAATCTATATTGATTATCTACTACATCAGAGATACAATTTCCTGGAAAAAGAATATCGTTGCCTAGTTTTTACTGTCTTTTATTTCATAAGTACTTTGCATGAACGCTTAGTAAAATATTGCTAATTTGCTGAATTAATATTTGGTGGCATTTGGTAGTTTAGTGTTATACCATCATGCATGTCAAGTTCTAAATATTACTGCTTTAACTAAACTTTTATCGTTATGAATTTGTTTTATTTGAGCTTTTATCCAGAAGAAATAGCTTCGCTTTCGGTAACATACGTTGGCATTAACGTTTCATCCAGTTTCAAAACTCTGTATTTTCCACAAAACAACGTAACATATCGAAAAAAACAGAAACTCTATCACAAATATTCAGTGGGTGCTTCGTTTGGACAGACTAGTTCGCCATCCAGTATAGAAGGCCTAGAACGGCAGTGATAGCTGTTGCCTAACGAACCCCACAGAATGAAGAGGTTTAGTCACACAACTCTCAATAAATAAACTTTTCTCCAATCAAATTTGTGATTTCTGTCGTATAATCTGACTATTTGCATTATTGTTTTGAAAAAATCGAATAGACTTTGCTTCTTTTAGTGCATCACCTATTTATCGTATGTGTAAAATGTTGAAAAATACAGGGCTTTAAAACTGGAATAGCATTTGTGCTAAATCTATGCAAAAACAAACTGAATTAATTAAACATAACGGAAATATCATTCTCAGTTTATTATAAGGCCTCTGGTGATCCGTAAGTAATTGCAGCATGAATTGCAGTCCTTGCTGTAGAAACTTTTTCTTAAAACTCTTAACTCAGTAGCTAGTCTGGACCATATTTTCTAATTCCTGCTTCTAAAAAATGTAGGACACTCTACTTTTCATTCCAGCATACAATCAGTAAATTATTGGACAATGAGAAAATATAATTAAAATAAATGTATTTATAAAAGCATTGAAACATTTAACTCTATCAATCTACAAGCCATTGTCCAGGCATTCTCGTTTGGCTCAATATCCAAACCGTTTGCTTTAAATTTGAGACCCTGTGAGAAAAAAAGATATAATTTCATGTGATGAAAATATACCATATTACAAAATTTTTGTATTGAATTATTAAACGCAAAATATGAAATTTAAGTGTTTGATATTCGGTTTAATAAGAGGCCCAAATAAACAATGGAATGCATTTAGATGAAGCTATTTCTTTTTCTGTTTCCTGCACTCTTTGTTATTCGTTATTGCTGTAGAAGAAAGAAATACTGAAAGAGAATATTTCAAACACTTTATGCTAGCAAAATCATAATTATTCAATAGGCCAGAAAACACATTAACATCTTCAGCCGTAGAGCTTAACATGTTAACAACTATGACAGAAAGCTTCAAAAATATTTTAGAATGTGAATCATATTAAGCACAATTCCTAGGTATAGACGCTGCATTTGTTGAACTTTGTTGGTTTATTATAGAGAAAATTACAGTATTAAAACTAGATGTCTTCCTCATAATGAATTGTCATATGTTGAGCGCTATATCCTACGAAAGTAAACATAATGTAATATTCTCCAGAAATACAAATATTTTAGCTCCAAATATATGGCGACGTCGCTAATATTTTTGCCTCTCCATTTTGGTAAGAGGAAACAAAATTTATCTCAATTTTTAATATTAACGTTATGATTATCGTATTGCCAGGTCTAATTTTGAAAACCAAACTTCTTATGAACAACTTTTTAAAGTTAATTTATATCAGAGTGCTTCAAAATTTCAAATAATAAAGTAATAACATTGTCATACTTGCCAATTTTTACTGTTTACCAGTGAAATGCAAGGAAGCCCCTTTACTATTTTACGTATGGCTGTTTCAGAGTGTAACAGATTTTCACGAAGCAAATAAGAATATTGCATACATTGCCCTTAAGATTACAGACTCACTAGACGCTAATTGGTATATAGACCAGAGCTTATCTGTGTGTATCCTTATCATGATCGTTCCATCAGAATGCTCTAATAACTAGCAGTAATTGGCAATGAACATTCAATAATTGACGATGTGAGTAATTGTCTCTTTTACATAAATTATTTATATTCCCATTCTGTAGTTGCGGAATGTAAGTTTTTCATTTTTGAGGCAGTTTTTGTAGTTCGCGTTATGATGCATAAAATATGAACTAGAAATCTGATAACCTATGAAGTGGTATTCCTTTGTTTTTTATGGTACCACAAAGAATTTCAGCATGCAAGCTTTTAAAGGTTTCTTATATAATGAAAGTTCCCTTTATTTTGTATGTAATATTTTGCTCATTCTCTGCACTGAACCTTATGCGCATTCTAAATTTTACAAATTTGGCAAGTATTTAATTTCTCTCATGGATAGGCGTTAAATCTTGGCTTTAGAGTGTTATCGTTTAAAAGTTACAATAAATGCAGTTCAATTCATGAAGATCCAAAAGGAGGGGAAATTAAATTTTATCATCTAGTTTGCTCATTCTTCATAGAAATTGGACACTGAAAATAAATAAATAATTGTAGAAATTTAACTGTTTCAATTGTTCGATTCCATCTTCCAACATCAGTTTCGAATAATGAAGAGTGCACTTTTATATTGTAGAATTAACCCTGCTTACACTTAACTGGTGCGTGAACCTGTGCTTTTGCATTGACCAATGGTTATTTTCGCTTATTCCCTTACCGATCCCTATTTAGCGAAGCGGAGGACAGCAAATCACCCTTGCCCCGTGTGCGGGAAGCACTACGTCAACGAGGGCAGTCTGAGGAAACACTTGGCCTGCCATCCCGAGACCTCGCAACTCACCACGTCTCTACGTATGTGGCCATGCTCGGTCTGCCAGGCTGTCTTCACGCACGAGTCAGGTAAGACAGTTCCTTCAAGTACATATCTCGAGAGATAGTTTTGGCAAAAGCGTAACAGAACAAAATTCTAAGTCTGGATACCCATCTGTAAAGATTCGAAAACTCCCGCTTTCTGTTCTATTCATTTTAAACTTTAAAACAGCAACCGAGGTATGTTTCATTAAGTACACCAAATTTCTAACGCATTCTAAATGTAATTCCAAAAATATTAAATGTTTTTCCTTCTTTTTTTTTTTTTACTGTTTTGAACACTTCTCCACACATTGCCTAATTTTTAAATGATTTTATGATTAAACTCTTTAATAATAATAATAATAATAATAATAATAATAATAATAATAATAATAATAATAATAATAATAATAATAATAATAATAATAATAATAATAATAATAATAATAATAATAATAATAATAATAATAATAATAATAATAATAATAATAATAATAATAATAATAATAATAATAATAATAATAATAATAATAATAATAATAATAATAATAATAATAATTAATAATAATAATAATAATAATAATAATAATAATAATAATAATAATAATTAATAATAATAAATTGTACAAATAATACTTTAAATACCCTAACATTTTGGTAAAAAATAATTGTCGAATATAAATGTACACATTATCACTATTATTTTTAATGCATTCACAATTAAGCATGTTAACGAAATGTCATATCATCATGTTGTTCTATTATTTATAAGGAATTACAAACGTTTCATGCGAACCCTGATCGGAACAATTTGAAATTGAGTCTGTACCGATAAATAAAACCTTAAAAAAGCATTTTGACATTATAAAATAAAACGTTTCTAACTTTGTTTCAATGCATATTGGACCTTCTTTAACTTCTTCTACTCATATTCAGTTAATTTAGTATTTGAAGATACTTGAGGACTATTTTGAATTTGTGTTTAATATAAGGAAAACTTTTCGGTCGGTTTTACCACAATTTTATAAGAAATTAGGTTAGGCAGATATTTAAATCGCTGTATGACATGCTTTAAGTCAATGCATCTGTGAAAATTAAAAAAAAACATATATAGATTTCTTTACGATTATTTTGACTTCTTTACTAAGTATTCATTAAGTCAAATGAAATTTTGATAAGCTAAGTCACTTCACAATTAACACCTTTTATAGGAATGCGAAATTAATGCGAAATGCTCCTAGAATCATTCGGTTTATTCAGCTTAATATACAAACTTAAAAGAACTAGTGCTTATATTTCTTAATTTGAATGAAACGTTTATATTATTGAATTTTTCAGTCGTTTCAATTGAGCTATGAAAAGTATTTATTTCTGCAGAACTATGTAACGTATTTTTAAAGTGAACAGCAGTTTCTAAATTCGCAATTCCAGAAGTTTTCCTGAAAATTTCAAGCTCCTAAGCTAAAAACTGTGGACCAAAGAGTATTTTGTCAGTTTAAAAATGCTTAAAAAAGAGTTAAAGAGAAATGGAGTTTAAGGTTGTAAACAGTGCTTTATCTAAATGGTTCCAAGAGAGTTAATTTTTGGCTTTAAAATTGTTGATATTAAACAACCAGTAGTGTAGCATGAAAGTATACGTTGTAACTAGCAAAAAGTTGAAAGCTTTCACCGATGCATTGATTTTTAAGATCGCAAATCTAAAGGAAAGATTTGTAGTGTTCAATAAGATTAATTTTTTTTATTTATGAGATTTATTATTGTTTTATCTTTTTTAACAGATGGGTATCCTTAATATCTCGAGAGATAGTTCTGAGAAAGGCGTTTGGTAATATTAGCACAACAAAGTTGGCCATAATACTTGTTTATGGCATTCCAAAACCTTACCAAGAACGAATGAAAGTAAGGTCGGGAAATAGGAAAGATAAA